>JAMPIV010009994.1:600000-817113 GCA_024509875.1 Oreohelix idahoensis
TATGGAGCTAAAAGGAAATGACTTAGCAATGTCTGCCAGCCCACTTGATTCATCTTATCTTTGTTTCTTCGGTTGTTAGACACGTATTGTTATTTCCTGAAGTTATATGAAGTATATATTTGTTATTCGCTTTAAGTAGTTTGAAGTATGTATTTGTTACTCCTTTAAGTACTGTGAAGTACATATACAATCTTTTGATTGTTCTCAAGTGGAATCTCCCTCCTGAAACAGACGTTTATTATAAGTTACTTTACAATTAGAGCATCTATAAATAGTCTACGATAGGGGTTCTCAACCTGTTTTATGTTCATGCCTCCCCCCCTTTCCCCCTCCCCCCATAGTCGCTGTTAGCTTGGAAAAAAAGGTACTTTACAACCTTACTGTGGCCCCCTAAAAATATGGCATGGCCCATTTGACCCACGTTAAAAACCACTGGTCTACGAGATTATTATCGAGGGGGCAAGAAGATAAAAAGTAGTAATCATAATATTGCCCCTTGTCGTTCCTGATGGTCTCTGAGGAGACAACGAACGAACTTTATGTCCAAAGGGTTACGACTTGGGCGCAGGCCCATCTAAAATTCTGCCCCTTCCACTCTCATTTATCTGGCACACTATAAATCCTGTCGATAAAGAAAGAATAGGTCCATTGCTCTCAGGCATGTCGTAAGTGGCGACTAATAAAGATGATCTATTGGAGGGCAAGTCTGGTGCCAGTAGCCGCGGTAATTCCCAGCTCCAATAGCGTTTATTAAAGTTGTTGCAATTTAAAAAATCGGACGATGAGTTGCGATTTATGCATATAAATACGATTTTGAGGTTTTGATGGGCTGGCAACCTGTCAAGTAAAACAATTGCCCAAGAAACCACACTATTCACGGCATAAAGAAATATGCTTGGTGAAGGATTCCGGAGAAACTATGCTTGCATATTGACTCCATGCTCCTCAAGGAGCGAATGGGTTAGCAAGCTCTCCAGAACCTACTACAGTGTTGGCTCCGTGATTCGTCACTGGGAACGACAAGGTGGCAGAAATATAAGGTTCTGCGTGAGGCGCGCAACTTCGTAATTTGAAACACAATGCTACAGGTAGCACCAATGCAGGAGTAATTGAATGCTTTAATGCAGGCTTCCTGCGAGGAGACCTATTCCAGAGGTGCCCCCCCCCCCCCCCCCATACTTTGAAACTACGTATTATTATAGATCAGGGGTGGCAAACTTTTTTTAGAGATGGGCCGGAAAGTAAATATTTAAGGTCTCGTGGGCGAGGAAGGATGTGGTAAAAATCAAGGACATTTACAAGATCAGAAAACATCTGTACACATTTATTTATTATCAGAGTACATGTATTATAAAATATCATTATGTACAATTATAATTTTTAGGGCAATAGGTGAGAGGCATGGAAAACAATTTTAGTTGTTGGTAAAATTATAAGACTACAGAGTTTAAAAACGTAAAAAACTATGTAAATTAGCCTTATTCTCTATTTTGCAGTGAGTTGCAAGAAATTGGGTAAAAAAATTGATATATCGTTGGCGGGCCAGATAAATTGAAGTCGATAGCCGCAATCGGCCCGTGGGCCGTAGTTTGCTGATTCCTGCTATAGATTGTTCTATTCTATAGATTGATATATTTGCACATGTAGTGATACATATATGTTTCCTTATCCCAACAGTATGTTTATTTTTGCAGCTTGTTTCTATTTCTGTCGTAATTAAAAAGTCATATTTATAAACACATATATATGCATGGTTGCTTTGTGTTTTTCATTGCTATTCTCTCTAGTAATATTGTATTTCCCCATCGATGATTCATGTATCTCATACTATTTAATATACATTTTTTACTGTTAATTATAAGTCTACACTATATGTATATAAAATCAACTTTCTACATTCTATTTTTAATACTTTTTATTTTTTATTTTTCATGTCCTGCCTTCAGGCATATTACGTGTACGGGTATTGATAATATACACATGCATAAATTCTGGTATAAAAACAACTGATGTGCTAAATATATACTATTAATATACGATGTTTATAATTATGTTCCTCTTCCTTGTTCCTTGAAACAGCTTTTCCCCAGTAATAAGAATATGTGATTGCGTGTATTTATTTATTATGTTCTAGTAATTGTTACTGCGCATTATGACTGGTAATTTAAAATCACGCGGATGCTTGTCATAGCGGGGCCTGAATGAGTAATACCAAACATCAATCAGAAATATTAGTCAGTGTTCGATACAGATTATCCCTACGTTATGTACACTCCATCTAAGCTTTGATGAAGTCTGTTGAATGCTATGGACATATAAAAATGTAATGAAAATACTGAAAAGATACGGTTTATTATTTTTGACCATACTTGCTAAATTCCATATCACATACCTCTAACACAGCCCCTGCTCTCGCAGTTAAGCAACAAACATAAACATTTGTAACAATGGAATAACCGATTAAAATTTGTTTTTATCAATTAATCGATTACATTTTTTTTCTTCAGAGTAATCGATTAATTAATTGTTGCAGATCCCAACCCTTATATATATATCTTCTTCTTCTTCTTCCGTCCTTAGCCACCGACCGTCAAAGCAGTCAGTGGCCATTACGCCTAGTGGCGTCTTAGGGCAACAGCAGATAGGTTTTCTTTGCCATTGTTTCCCATCACGCCTATTGGCGTCTTTAGGGCAACGGCAAATCATTCCATCTGCTGTTGTTTCCGTAATCGAAGTGACTGGCAAACGGGTGATCAGCCCGTTGGTATATATATATATATATATATATATATATATATATATATATATATATATATATATATATATATATATATCTATATATATATATATATATATATATATATATATATATATATATATATATATATATATATATATATATATATATATATATACACACACATGTGTCTGGATGTAGAATATTGCTGGGCATCCCCAGGTATCTTCAGATATATATATATATATATAATTCCAGAACAAGAACTGCCTTGTAATGCTATCAGCGTATGCCCTATCAGCGTATGCCCTATCCAACGCCAGCGTCTTGTCCTCACTTCTTCCACTAGCACTTGGTTGGTTCTTGTCATCTGTTCCTCATTAGTGATCTTGTCATACCTTTTCAATCCTACTGTAGACAAGCACCAGTGGATGAAAGGCTGTATTGTTATGTCTGTACGTGTTGTTATTGTTCTCAATTTCTCAGAGCCATACAATATGACTGCACTTACATTAGAGTTGAAAATTCGTTTGGTTTTTTTTCAAATATAAAAATTGCCGTATGATTCTCTGCACGTTCGTATCTTGTTCCGCTTTGGTTCGTTTATGTTGTGTTATAAGTTGTATGTTTTGTGTTTCATATAATATTACGCCCACATTTTAAATTATTATTATTATTGTGTGTGTGCTAGCAATCAGGATAGAAAGTTTAACATATCTTGGTTGTAAATATATGATCATAATCATCTGTCCCGCTTGACAGTATATATACAGGGTGGTCCAAAAGTTGCTTTTCTTTTTCTTAGAGTGCAGTAAGAAAAATTAAATGACTCGCGCTAATCAATATTTTATTCTATACAGATTTATTTACATTACTTGTGAAATATAATATCCTGCTGCAAGTGGTCGTCTCTGCAGGTGCCAATGAAGAAAATCGAATATTATAAACACGACAGAATGGCGTGTGTGTGTCAGATTTATTGTTTTCATAATAGATTGTCGTGGTTTTGGCACGCTATGTATCTGGACATTTTAGACATTTCAGGACATGCCCTTCAAATTTGTGATGGTCTCTCTCTCTCTTTCTTTCTTTCTTTCTCTCTCTCCCTCCCCTCCCCGCCCCACAAAAATAAACTTACTTAGTCGTTCCCCTTCTACCGTGAGATATAGAGGTTTGGAAGAGAGAGAGCGCCAGACTATCCTATCGGCTGTCTTCCTCCTGACCTGGTTCCATTCTAGTCCTCGGTCCTTCAGAGATTGTCTAATGTTGTCCTCCTAGCGGACTTTGGGTCGTTCCTGGAGGTCTGGATCCCTAGTTCTTAGCCTCCCACAACTGCCGTAGCTGCCCATTGTAAACTTCCGGTGTTGTCTTGCGTTTCGCACTAATGACCGGTCAGTAAAGCATCTTTTTTTGGGGGATGCCTAGCTGGCCGGGAGGATAGTGTGATTCGCTTGTATAGCTAGGCGGTGTTGTCATACGGAAGGTCCGGGGTTCAAATCCTGGGTAAGCCACTCACGTCTGTTGTTTTTCTGTTGTCTAGTGTTCTACTTCTTTATTTCTTACGAGTGCCTGAAAACATACTTTTATGTTTGTCTAATATTTATTTAGCCAGTCTTCTCCCATTCTGCAGACATGACCAAACCATCTTAGTTGGGACTGTTCTACTTAATAATTAAAAACAAGGTATGGCCATTTAAAATTGTAAAGCAACTTTTGGACCACCCTGTAGATATGCACTTATAGAGGTACAATAGATGAACAGACAAACGTAATAACAATGGATGCCTTCTGGACGCGCTATGCACTTGAATATTACAGAAATTGATTTAAAAAATAATGTCGTTATTTATGTTAGCGTCAGTTTGCTTATTATTATCCGGTTCTGTTGTTGTACTGCGTTTTTGAGGACTGGACGATACCATTTTAAAAGGTGTACATTCAGCTGTTCTGTTATTGTGTCTATGTAGAACTAATTCTTCATTTTAATGTTAAGCATTGTTACAAGAGAGTACTGTTTTAATTGTAAAGAAATAATATTCTCGTTTTGATGCCCCTGGTACGTTTGACTGATGTTTAAGCAGTTCTGCTGTAATTGTATGATTGTTGCTCCTTATAACTATAAAAACTGTTTCATTATAAGTCAAAGAAACAAGCCATAAGAATACCACAGCGAACTATGTGGACAGTTCAATTCAAGGGAGCTATTCAAGTCGATCTCCTTTCACAGCAGTTTCCTTGGGAATGCAGAGGTCGACAGATTGCCATTCACATACTCTTACAGTGGTGGTTTCTGTAGGAATTTGTTTAACGTGATGTGGTTGCCAGCCGCATGTACAACCTCATATTAGTACTGATATTACACCATGCCTAAGGGAACTATATTTCTATTCTTTCTTTCTCTCTTTAGAAAACCACAAGAACTACACGGGCCATGAAATAGATTTATAGACAGATAATAAAGTGGTTTTGGCCATCTTAATAGCAAGGAACCCGATTAGTTACCACAGCCTGCCAACAACAGTGGAATATCTGGTCTTAAGGCACGAGACAGAAAGATACACAATATTACATAAATTCTACAACAGTATGGACTCACATCAGCTAATTAACATACAGTATTTTGTTCAAGAACGATAACCACAGAACTCCACGGCAAATGTGAACAAAAAAAAACAGAAAAAAGAACTTTGAAAGTCAGCGTCCACAAGTGGCAAGACAATTAATTATCTTTATTTGCGTAACTGCTTAATTTCCTTATTAATTCTTTTTGATATAATCATTTTTCGTGACTGTTTCGATGAAAAACACATAATTGGTGGAGCGAACAAACGAACTTTATTTTCATAGGGTTAAGAATTGGGCGCACATGTCCGCCTAACATTTTGCCTTTTCACTTTCACTTTTCTTGCATTCTGTATCCTTACATTCCCACATGTACTTTAAGCATTAATTTAAAGGCGTGCAACATTATACAAGTAATATAACTGCATACATTTACAGTATCTAATCATAATCAAAGTTACGTATTTAAAAAAAACAAAAACAAGAAAGTAATAACAAACAAACAAATCCAAAATATCCATTCAGTAAATTCGACAATAATTCGAAGATAATCAGATTGGGTGGGGTGACATAGAATTAGAACTCATGAAATATTTGAACAGTTTACCATTGAAAGAGTTGGGACTTAAGTGTGTTTTTCCGTGCCCTCCCTAACTCAAGAGCAGAATCATATAGAACAAACAAACGAACGAACTTTATTTTCAAAGACAGAACATGCCGTTAATATTTTTCGTTCTTCACAGACGAAACTATTAGTTATATTCTGAGGATTATTTTAACATGTTTCATATGTTGTATATAAACACTGTATAGATAATTTTGTTCTTGAAATATTTTGATGAAGAACGTTTTAAACCTATTTATTTTACTGGTCGTTCACCTTATAAAACTGTTTTGTATTGAAATAAGTTATAAGAAATTCCAGCCAACTTTGTTTGTTTGTTTGTTTATTTGTAGCTTCCAACAATGCATTTATTGAAGACTATATTTGTGTCATATATTGTGTTCTCGCATTGTGTTGTTTCACTTTGTCTTTGAATACTCGTGACTCAGGGATGTCGGTTTTACGCAAAAAACACATCGATTTTTCTTCATAAGTCGGATTTATTTTTGTACTAATAAGTAAACCGGGACTTCCAGCTCTGTGAAATGATATTGTAAGATACTTAGATACGTAACATGTTTGTTCTTATCTTGGTACAAAGTTTCATTTGCAAAATGTAATAAATGCATGTATTAAAATCTTACAGTTGTTGCTTTTTTTTCATTTTTATTATCATTGGCATCTTTGTCAGCTACTTCGTTACTGTCATCGGCTTCCTTGTCCTGGTCATCTCAAACTATAAGACATGTCTGTCTTGTCTTGGTCATCTCAAACTATAATACATGTCTGTCTTGTCCTGGTCATCTCAAACTATAATACATGTCTGTCTTGTCCTGGTCATCTCAAACTATAATACATGTCTGTCTTGTCCTGGTCATCTCAAACTATGATACATGTCTGTCTTGTCTTGGTCATCTCAAACTATAATACATGAGATTAACACGTCTTCTTGTCTGTTTTTCGGTGGTTACGAACCACAACTGCAGTTAACCTTTTCAGAACCAAGTCCTTTTCAGTGCTCCATCATGCTGATTGAAGATTCTAGTTGTCCTTTTTAGGACTTTTATCACCGCTGCAAGAGCTAGCAATCCTTTTCAAGACTAGTTCTTATCAGTGCTTCTCCATACACGTTTCTAGTAGTCCTTTTCAGTTCTCATTTCCGTGTGTTTCATGGTTTCTTTTACCCTGGGAATTTCAGAGAAGAGGCTACCTTATCAGGCTTTATAAACTGATTTTCTTAATGTGTGTCTTATCCAACGGCCTCTTCTGAGTAACTTATCTGGTTCTTTCTATTAGTTCCACATTGGTGATGATCTTGTTCTTTCTATTAGTTCCACATTGGTGATGATCTTGTTCTTTCTATTAGTTCCACATTGGTGATGATCTTGTTCTTTCTATTAGTTCCACATTGGTGATGATCTTGTTCTTTCTATTAGTTCCACATTGGTCATGTTGTCATACAATTTCAAGTCTCTATTCTGCGCAAAAGAACAGCCGGGCGAACACAGCTGAGGAACAGAGATATTTTCAAGAGAGACATGAAGGCACTGGACATTAATTCAGCAACCTGGGAGGATGAAGCTGCACCCAGTGGCGATGCTGTCTATGGTGCCACCTTATATTGGGAGAAAAGAGGCTCTCACAACAAGCAGGAGAAACAAAAAAAAGACCGAAAGGAACACCAGGAAAATAAGCAGATGAGGGCTATCACCTCAGGGGCGTATTCCCATAGTCAGTTATGACCGAAGGGCTATCACCTCAGGGGCGTATTCCCATAGTTAGTTATGACTGAAGGTCTATCACCTCAGGGGCGTATTCCCATAGTCAGTTATGACTGAAGGGGTCAACTACTAGTTTACGCAAGTCTGTATCTTACCTTTGTTCTTAGGATCCCGTGAAAATGTTAATTTTCCTTCAGTGTTACTTTTAGTCCTGGACTAAGCAAGGAAGAAGAGCACTAGATGCTATGAGATATGTAGAATGTTAAAACTACCGTGAGAGCTAATAAAAAATAATAATAAATATTTTAAACACAGGCTGTTAATGCACTAAAAAGCCAAAAATAATTTTTCAAGGAGTTTATAGCTTGTAGTAAAAAAAGTGGTTCTTGTGCGTTTATTCACCGGTTAAATCAAATTCTGGATATTTATTACCCAAACCGATCACCGTACTCTTTCTTGACTGAAAAAAGTGTCATTGTCCTCTCCCCCCTCCCCCGTTGCTTAGAATTTTTTTTAAAACACGCCTGCCGTTCGTAAGGTTGTAGTCACGTAGCACATTCTGCCGTAGGGGAGTGAAGTGTTATAGACTTCGATGTACTGGGTCCCAGCTTCATGAGGTGGGGTGGCCTGTTCCCTTCCTCGCTGCCGTTGCCTTCTCTAACTCAAGATCAGAGGCAGGTACCCTTTTACAGCTGGTTAGACTGATGCGTGACACCTGTTCCCTTCCTCGCTGCCGTTGCCTTCTCTAACTCAAGATCAGAGGCAGGTACCCTTTTACAGCTGGTTTGACTGATGCGTAACACCTGTTCCCTTCCTCGCTGCCGTTGCCTTCTCTAACTCAGGATCAGAGTAAGGTACCCATTTACAGCTGTTATGGAGTGTTAGAGACTTCACCATACTAGGTCCAGCATCGAGAGATGGGGTCTACCTAGCTATAAATGGGTACTTAACTTTGAGTTAGGGAAGGAAAAGACAGCGAGGAAGGAAACTGGCCTCCCCACCTCTCGATGCTGGACCTAGTATGGTGAAGTCTCTAACACTCCATAACCAGCTGTAAATGGGTACCTGACTCTGATCCTGAGTTAGAGAAGGCAACGGCAGCGAGGAAGGGAACATGTGTCACGCATCAGTCAAACCAGCTGTAAAAGGGTGCCTGACTCTGATCTTGAGTTAGAGAAGGCAACGGCAGCGAGAAAGGGAACAGGTGTCACGCATCAGTCAAACCAGCTGTAAATGGGTACCTGACTCTGATCCTGAGTTAGAGAAGGCAACGGCAGCGAGGAAGGGAACAGGTGTCACGCATCAGTCAAACCAGCTGTAAAAGGGTGCCTGATTCTGATCTTGAGTTAGAGAAGGCAACGGCAGCGATTTCCCTTGTTTTCTTTGTACCGTTAACTTGTAGAACTGATTCAATTCCGTTCTATTGGTTTATAAACTTTTTTTTTTAAATACGGGGGGTTGAGGGCGGGTCTGTCGTAAGCGTGTCAACTATGAATGCAAGAGAAACGCTTTTTTTTTTAACTTGCCTCCCAAATCACAATGTGAAATCAACATTTTCCAGTCAAGAAAAAGTAATGAGAACTGAAAAGGACTACTAGAAAAGCGTGTGTTTAAATTTTTTTTATTTTTTTTATTTTCTTCATTCGCTAAATTAACTCAGCTGGGGGCTTGAACAGGCTAACACATTGCTTAATTCTTCACAAAAGGCGACGGACAGATATAAGTCAACCATTGCTCAGCCCTATGCCGCGTGGTTCTTGACTTCTGAATTATCTTGTGAACACTCCCTTCGGATAGAAGCGTCATTACACTTCTATCTACATCTCTGCCAAGAGTAATCTTGAGCGGAGGTTAACATCTTTGACGACCCATTTAGATACTCTTGAGTTTTGGCCATTGTTGGACCACTACTGCAAAGCAGGGGAGGCAATCCGTGATAGGCTTGTTTATAAAACAAACGTCTACGTTAATTTTGTTTCCTGTTCTCATTTATCAAAGTCTTTATGATTCCCCCCCCCCTCCCCCATCCCCCATGTGAATCAGTACAGTTCACCACACCAGTCTCTTTAGCTCCGTAATACATACAAAACTTGCTCTGAATTTATCCGGGAGTTTTCTTTTGGACTGAAGTCTGTAACAGTCAGCATGCAACCTTACTGAATAGTACAAAACATGACAAGGATTCCAAGCGTACCATCCTACAAAGTTGCCAACCAAAGGAGGCTACGGGAAATTGTAGCTTAAGGTTCAAAATATGATCAGTCTCACTGTTCATCATTATCATTAATCTTCGCATCCCTAAGGAGCATAGGCTTAAAACAACATTATGCCAAGCCCTGTTGCTCCATGCCATCAGCTCATGGTATTTCCATGTCTTGTTGATGACCATCCTTCTCTTCTTCAGCTCTTCATTCCAGACTTGCAGGTTGGATTGAAGATGTGCCTCTGATTTAGCAATCAGGGCAACATCATCGGCAAATGCTAGCTCTGAAATACATACCTGTCTCATCTTCCAGTAACCTACTGAATACATTTGGACATGCGCCCTAATACAACCGACAAGGTTGAACGGGACGCGCCTCGCCAAAACGAGGCAACATTTTATTTTTTTTTAAAAATTGTCTTGTTCATCCCTTAGATTTGTCTTCAGTCCTCTTCTTCATGTGTTTGTGGGTCATGACCTCTATTGTATTGGGGATTTCAGAACAAGAACAATTTTAAAGTGCTGTCAACGTCGCTCCTCGTTACGTGTCATATCTAACGTCATTTTATACCTCGTACATCTTGTTCCACAGGTATTTGTTTTATTTTTTCCTCAGTTCTACAGTGGTGATTGTGTCATACCATTTCAGTCCTTGAGTGGATGTGTCGTACCATTTCAATGCTTGGGTGGATGTGTCATACCATTTGAATCCTTGGGTGGATGTGTCATACCATTTCAATCTTTGGGTGGGTGTGTCATACCATTTCAATCCTTGGATGGATGTCATACAATTTAAATCTTTGGGTGGATGTGTCATACCATTTCAATCTTTGGATGGATGTGTCATACTATTTAAATCTTTGGGTGGATGTGTCATACCATTTTAATCTTTGAGTGGATGTGTCATATCATTTAAATCTTTGAGTGGGTGTGTCATACCATTTCAGTCCTTGGATGGATGTGTCATACCATTTAAATATTTGAGTGGATGTGTCATAACATTTAAATCTTTGAGTGGATGTGTCATACTATGTAAACCTTTGGGTGGATGTGTCATACCATTTAAATCTTTGAATGGATTTATCATACCATTTCAATCTTTGAGTGGATGTGTCATACCATTTCAATCGTTGAGTGGATGTGTCATACTATTTAAATATTTGAGTGGATGCGTCATAGCATTTCAATCATTGGATGGATGTGTCATACCACTTCAATCCTTGGGTGGATGTGTTATGCCATTTCAATCTTTGGGCGGATGTGTCGTACCATTTAAATCCTTGCGTGGATATGTCATACCATTTCAATCCTTCTATTCTATGTAAGCATCAATTTATGAAAGTCTGTAATTTCTTGACTGTTGTTTTATATTGTTCGTCATGTTTCAGAGCCATACAGTAAGACAACTTTGACATTATGAGTTGACATTTAGTTTGGTGTGTGTTTGATTAGTTTTATTTTTGTCCTTCTGATTTCCATGTACTTCCCAATTCAACGAAAGCCCATCCCATCTTCAGTATTCTTATTATGGTAGCATTATTCCCTTCTCTAACCTTTCCAAGTAGCTGCAAAGATACATTGTAAATAAATATTAGACAAACATAAAGGTTTGTTTTCAGGCTCTCGTAAGAAATAAAGAAGTAGAAAACTAGACAACAGAAAAACAACAGACGTGAGTGGCTTACCCAGGACTTGAACCCAGGACCTTCCGTGCGACAACCCCGACTAGCTATGCAAGCGAATCACACTATCCTCCCTGCCATCTAGGCATCACCAAAAAATGATGCTTCGATGACTGGTCACTAGTGCGACCCGCAACACATAACACCGGATGCAATACCAAAACCTACCCTCTGTCCTGCACTTACTGTTCTTAGTTTTCTATCATTTACTAGACACAGTATTAAGGTCTTCGTCTTGTGTGGCCTGACCCATACTGTATAATAGGGGAACAACAGAAGTAATTGCGTCATTAACAGGCTGGACTGCCCATGGTAAATTTCCGGTGTTATGTGTTGCGGTTATCTCTCATCAGTTATTTTTATTGTGGTGTGCATCCGGCTATAGTTATCGAGAAAAAGTGTCAAGTCTGCTTTTACAGGGAGCTTAACAAGATGCGCCAAGAGACTGCAACAACAACAACAAAAATAAAATAAAATAATAAATAGATAAATAAAATGCTAAAGTTAAGTAACTCTGAAAAACACAATCAGAGATAAAGAAATGCTTTTAAACATATCTCACACGACATTCCTCAGAGAGAACATCATCCCACGCTAAAGATTACGTTGTTTGTAATGTCAATGAATATGTATGGCTGCCAATGAAAGATTAGCTATAACTAATGTGCAGCTCACATGAGTCAGAGAAACGAATACGGGATTGCTTTTGCGGTTGGCAAGGCTAGGCAACGTCCTCTATTTTCAGGAAAAGAAAAAAAAAACAACAACAATAAAAATAAAAATAAAAACTACACAACAATGTTTAAAAACTGCGCATTTTATTTTTGCGTTCGGTATTCCCGCTGCTTCCCCGTGGAATTCCCGAGGGTCTCTGAAGAGGCTAAGAAAGAATAGGAACACAACGTCCTCGGGTAATGTCTCACAAGGTGTCGAATATGAAGTTTTGCATTGGCAGGCAACCTGATCATGTCAAAAAAGCTGTTATAGAAACCCCTACTGCCAGAGAGCATGTAAATTGCTTTTTTGCAGGCTTCCTGTAAGACCAGCTACAGTTCATAGGTTTTCTAGGACCCATTTCTTTGTTTTCTTCTCTTTCCATACTTCTTCTTCCTCGTTCGTCCTGAAAAGGACGTTGGTTGCGTTGTGTCTGTTTACACCGGAGCTGCGATATCTGCGCCTTTCGGCCGACACATCCGACTTCAGCACGGCATTTTTTGGGGACCGGGTTTGCCTTCCCTCTTCGATCCCTACTCTCTCAGCCAGACTGCAGTGATGCAGCCTGTTTCCAGGACCACCACGTGGAGGTGGAGTAGGGTCTTGACCAGCTCTGGTTCGCTGATCCTGACGCAAGCAGTCAAGCTATGGGTCGCTGACTGCATTCTCTATTGCGGCATCTTTGGGTCCCCTCTTTACATACAAACACACACGTTCTTTCTCTTGATGTTATCTTCCCACTTATAGCCATGTCTTCCTCCTGCACGTTTGCCTTCAACTCTGCCTTCTATTATGGTCTTCAGTAAGTTTCATCCTTCTGATTGCCCGTGTTATGGCGAACAGAGCAGACTGTCTAATATCGTGTCGCATACCTGCCTTTTTACATGGCCAAAATATTTTAGCTGTGTAATTTTGATCTCCTTCATTAATTCTATTTTCATTTATAGGTTTTCTAAGACCCCTTTCTTTGTTTTCTTCTCTTTCCATACAAACACACATACATAAAAATATAATTCACGACTCTCAATTTTCAAATTCAAACACAAGCTCCTCTTAGGGTAAAACCTGCTCGTCTAATTATATACACGTACACGCAACCTTGTTGTGCAAGGTGACTAAGGTGAAGTTACGAATAGGACTGGCTACCTCATCGTGTGAAACAAATAGCCACTGAAACCACTGCTGCAAAAGTATGTGAATACTTAAGTGCAGGCTTCCTGCAAGTGGGAACCAGCTCCAAACAGTTGTGGCACCATGCTCCGTAAGGAGTAGAACGGAAAATGATGATGTTGATCTACTATTGCTCTGGTCATGCAGAATATAACCGACTAGGTTGAACGGGACGTGCCTCGCCATAACGAGGCAAAACTTTAAAAAAAAAAAAAGTAACACTGGTTAAAACTGCTCTTTAAGTTTATTATAAGTCTTTCATTCACTCATCACCCTTCTCTTGCCCAAGATCATCGGCTTTCGACAAACTCAGACCAAGTTCTCCTGTCGCACGTCATCAGGTCAAGGTCTTTCCGTGTTTTCCTCATTATTCTCTCAGGTATCGGAGTGGCTCAGAGGTATGGCGTCCGCCTCGAATTCTAAAGGTACTGGGATTGATTCCCAGTTGAGGAAATATCATTTATGGACATTTTTTTTCTTCAGAACCAGTGGTCCTAGTGATGTCATACTTCCCCCTGGTCTCATGGGTAGTGAGATCGGATGCCTAGTCTCGTCTGATAAGGGTGCAAACATCGAAGGTCCATTGTGCATGTTGCGCACGTTAAAAATCTCACGGCTGTTGGAAATCGTAACGAGTAGGCCATAAGGCCGCTGCCCTGGCAAAATTTAAAAAATTATAAAATCTACCCACCACAGAATAATTATACAATGTGTGATTCCTTTATATACATATGGAGATTCTCGCCGGTGCTACGGAGTTTGTACACTGTGCTGAGATCATCCTTGTGTGATCTAAGGGATGAGATCGGAGCACTGATGGAGTTGTCCGTGTACAATGAAGATAGTCTTCACGACCAAACCTAACCTCATTATTCTTAGTTCTGTCTCCAGTTCTCTTCTGTGTGTATTTGTCGGCCTACTCACCCACTCACACACCGGCGATTCCAGAACAAAGACTGCCTGATAGTGCTCTCATCAGGTTTCTCAGTGTGTGTCCTATCCACCACCAACGTCTTCTTCTCATCTCTTGTTACACTGTCAGTTGCCTAGTTCTTATCATTGTGACAGATTATGTAAATAGATTTCATATTATCTATTTCTTTATCTACACTTCTCTTTTGCCAAACTTTCAACTTCATACTTTTGCTAACTTAAAACATATCATATTTTGAGATCTGTTTTCTCTTTGTCTAATTTAGCACGCATTCTATTGCGGTTCGCTATTTCTTTGATGCTGATCACGAGCAGAATATTAGCTACGTTGATCTTTAATTATTTTACACCAGCGATCGAAGATCGTTGTAATGAGATCAGACAGCGACCAGGGGGAAATAAATTTGAATAATTTGGTAGAAAGGAGCAGACAATTTCTATTACCTTTCCTTGATAACTGTACGTTAGAAAGGTAATTAAAACACGGCGTATTGCCAGATCAAAGACGGGCTCGCTTTATGTCGTTTTATGACCACATCTGCAGATGGCAAATAGTGTGATTTTTTATTAGAAGAAATCTCGCGCTGTCTGGTCAACCATTGTTACGCAGGATCTAAGAGAGACTGTTCGCTCGGTGCTCGGGTCTGCAGAGGTAACAATATGTAGATTTCTTTCATGTCTAGAAGTTGAGCAGAGTTTTTTCCGTAGGTGCCAACATCTGGCAGATAGTCGGGCAGAGTCTGGTTTTAGGTAATAATGTAATCTACCCTATCATCTTTAATATATATATACCACAGAAATCTAACTCAATTTATCCAGTACCTCACAGATTTCTCTAGACAGCTAGCTTCGATTCTAGAATAACTTGTATTAAGTGAATTTCTTAGTTTTCGTTGGAGAAAAGTCTTAGTAGTTCGGTGTTGAGGTAGATACTATTTAGTAGTTTGAGTGATTATATTAATTAAATCGTCAATTATATTTTACTAGTTATTTTCTGTGCAGAGTGATTTACTAGTTAGGTCCGACAAATATATTTCTCTAAGTTTTATTGCGTTACAGTGGCGAGCAGAACTAATAATTATTTCTGGCTAAACTCTTTCAAGCTATAACATAAATTTTATTAACTGCCAGTAACCAGTCACAGAATATTAAAACCAACTAAGTAAATACACGGATTCATCATGAGTATTGACGAAATATGTATTTATATCTAATTCACGATGGCTGGTTTTTTTATAACTAGAATATATTTCACGGAAGTTTTAAACGATAATGACAAGCTCTAAGCTTGTTGTTTATAATTTAAAGTTAGATAACCGAAGTGGATGTTAATCTATGTTACGCGGGGTAAGGATAGGATTGTGAATAATACTATATTATGTTTAGTATATGCATATTTCTCCCAATACAGTATTTGGGTCATACCCTAAAACTTACCAGCGGCTTCAATGTATATCTGAGAATAACAATAAGAAAGAACATTTTGTACTTAAATACGTGGGTCTTCAAGGGAAACCTGTCTGGCATTGCGTTTGCATCCAGAAAGAGACAGAGTACCAACCTAAAGGACATTAAGACTAAATGCCGTAACTAGGCCTATCGAGCCAGATTATATTTTCTTTCAAAAATCTCATTTCATGCAGCCCATGTGGCAGAAAAATTACAAACATTAACATTTCCGACGGTTTATCATTTGTGGTGTGTACAAGAATTTTATACTGAGAGAAGTTGCCGACCTGACATTTCCTAAGTACTGGAAACCTCACGAGTCTGACACTGTGAGCACTGTGACATATATTAACTGAACTGATTTAAGTGACATAAACAGTAATCCAGAAAACAAAATATATTCGTAAAGAAAACGCTCCCCGGAAAAAAAACTGGATTTAACCTGTCTCTGTAGAGC
The DNA here is from genome assembly GCA_024509875.1 of Oreohelix idahoensis. NCBI lineage: Eukaryota > Metazoa > Mollusca > Gastropoda > Stylommatophora > Oreohelicidae > Oreohelix > Oreohelix idahoensis. The sequence continues at coordinate 616,233 of JAMPIV010009994.1, forward strand.
TGGGGTTCTCTTTGCCAAAAGAACACTGGATGTGCTGGATGTGTGTCCCCTAAAGTTTGCGACAGAAGGTGAAAATCAAGAAGTAGGTAAGAACGAATGTCAGTGGCCACTGTTGTATGGATAGAAAGAAAGCAGGAATGAGTGGTTCTTTGATCGTATAAATTCATATATACCTACTTTGTAATATTTTGATGATGCAAAGTTTTGCTAATGCTGTTTCCTCTTAGAATAGGTTAACGTATGAACTCTGTTCTTTACTGTAGAGGTAAATCCTGGACCATAGCGTATAAACCTTTGACTCTTGTGGGGGTTAATAACTTTCTTCATAACGGGATCTTGTCTCAACAGAGGGAGGGAGGATCACATCTATGAGTCTAACTCTTTATTAATTTCTTAAAATTATGATGATTTGTATGTGATTTGATATTCAAAATTATTACTGTTGTAAAGTTTCTTTATGATAAATAAAATTTACATAAACTTTAATTACGTGTGTCGGTCAGCTTGTCCCAAAAGATCCCCAATCCATTGATGTAGTTTTCACGTCTGTGCGTCTAACTGTCGTCACTTATGTGGATGTGTATGTGAGTGGTGATATATATATATATATATATATATATATATATATATATATATATATATATATATATATATATATATATATATATAATGTGCGCTCGTCCGAAGGGACTTCTGAACTTAGAATAGGAAAGCGAGACGACAAATGGGGTCTCGTTTACCGGGATTTTGATCTTATAATCTTTATAGTCTAGATAGAGAAAGAGTGTGATTGTCTCGTGAGATTTTGTATCTTTAAAAATAACTATCCCCTAGACAAACGATCTGTTTATTGGCTTGCTAACCACCCAAATATAGCTATCGTTTTTCCCACAGCATTGTTAGATTATATATACAATTGATTTACGTGGTGATCTTTGTCGGAATATGTTATGCATTGATTTTGTAATACAAAGCCGCTGGTAGTGTGTGATTGTGTAACAATCACAGGGTTTAATTTTTTAAGCAGAAGGTGTTTTTGAGCTAAGCTAAGGAGCGCGTTCAGACTAATTTAGTCCAGTAAATTGCCTCCCTTACACTAACTGACTTCAGGGGTGACTTGATAGTGGACTTAAATTAAGGGAATTTTTTTTTCTCCTTAAATATTTTTGCCAGGGAATTTTTTTTTTTGGTTTCCACTTTTAGTAACTTAGTTTTTGGTGTTAGTTGATTAATCTGAACTACCATTTATTTGGCGTAGTCGTCTGCATTAGGAGCCTTAATTGCCAGTTATAGCAGCGATAGTTAGATAACTAATATAAGGAGGAGGTATCCTAGTTAAATAACATCATATTTTTTGTTTTGTAATGTCTTGTAAGTGGTAGGGAACCAGTGTATCCTTTTTCTTACTTCTTTCTCGAGTAAGTCTCAGTCACATATTTGCAATGGCACAGAGGGCAAACTTAGGCAGATGCTCAGAGAGGAAGCAAGGGAAGAGGGTTTGGAAGGAGAAGAAGCGAAAGCTTTTGTCAGGGACGAACTTGATAGATATTATGCGGAGAAGAAAGAAGCTGAAGCTAGAGAGAAGAAGAAGGCAGATCAAGATAGAGCAGAGAGGAAAAAGCGAGAAGAACGTTAATTAGAACAGAAGAAAATTGATGCAGAAATGGAAGCTCGCAGGTCACAGTATGAGGAAAGAGAGAAGGAACGACAGCATGAGGAAAGAGAGAAGGAGAAAATATGGAAAGAGAAAATGAGCAACGACAACTGCATGAGTTGGCGCTCAAAGCTCTAGAGGTTCAAATTCGTGGGGCTGCCTCTACCTCCAGCAATGGAGAGTCTTCTCCTCATTCTTCCTTAACTGCCTACTAACACTCAATCTCCTCAACTTACTGCTATGTCTTTCGCTCTAGAATCTTTCCCTTGCCCTAATGAGAAGATTGACACGTATCTAGAGAAATTTGAAAAAATGGCACTTCTGTACTGTTTATAGAGGTCGCGTTGGTGTATGAAACTTTCCCAGGCCCTAAAAGGGTCTGCGTATGATACATACTCAAAACTGGAAAGCAGCCAACAAGACAATTACGGCGTGTTGAAGAAAGCTTTACTGGAACGCTTTGAAATGAACGTTCGCAAATTTTTGCAACTGTTCCGTAACAGCAGAAAGGAGAGCTCTGAAACTTTTCAGCAGTTCTCTTCTTGTCTGAAGGGATACTTGACAAAGTGTCTGGAGCTTTCACAGCTCGCCTCTACCTATGAAGGACTTGAGGAGTTTGTTTTAACCGAACAGATAAAAAAATACTTTTTCGAGTGACACCCACAGATTTTTAGCTGAGCAGGGAGCAGAAAAGCTGGAAGACATTTTGGAAAAGTCTGAGCGATATCACAATTCGCTGGCCGAACTGTCGGCCACAAAACGTAAACCGACAGAAGAGCCTTCTCGAAAGAATAACCTAGATCAATCTTCCCATTCTTCTCACCAAAATAATCACAGAGAAACTGGACCACAGAACCCCCCTCCGGAAAAATCTAAGTTCTACAAAAACTAGTACCCCACCAATAACAAACAGTCTGATCAACCCAACCGTCCTACATGGCAGCGCGGTCAGACAGGACAAGGCGACAAAGGGAAAACCCCTGCGCACGGGACATATGATCAGAGCGAGCACACCGAGCCTAAACGCATCGGATGCTTGCAAACAGTCTCGCAAGAAGGAAGAATTATTGTCAGTGATTCTCAACCTGAGGGGAATAGGCCCTCAATGCGAGGTACTGTTATTTTGAACGGGTCTTCAACTTATTGTCTTTTTGACACGGGGCTTTCTTATGATTGCATTGTTGCCAGACACCTGGTCAAACCCGGTCAAGAGACAGAAGAAACCGTCGAACTTTGTGGAGTTTCTAAAGGAGATGTACCAACAACGCTTCCCATCGCATTGGTGGAGATCCACTCTGAGTTTGTCAGAGGTGTGATCAAAGCGGCTGTTATGGATGACCCGATCTACCCAGTCATACTTGGCGGTAGATACGTGTTTATTGGGAAACCGAAGGAGCCAAGTGTGGCAGCAGTAACACAAGAGGGCAAACCAAGAAGGAACGGGAGCCTGCACCAAATTTGTTACATAAGGAACTTGAAGAGGCGCAACAAAAGGACCCTACCTTGGCACCCTGCTTTAGGAAACTGCACAAGGCTAAGGACCCTAGACAACACGGGGACATTTTTTCTAAACATGGAGTACTTTATCGCAGAACGGGCAAGCCTGAACAAGGTTTTAATCAGCTCCTAGTACCGAAACAGTACAGAAGCCAAATCTTAGAAACGGGGCACTCTCTTTCCTTTAGCGGACATATGGGACAGAACGCCACAAATCAGCGAATTTAGACTCACGATTGGTGGCCAGGAATGAACTCTGATATTATCAGGTACGTAAAATCCTGCGCCAAGTGCCAACGGGTTACACCCAAGCATTTGACACCTGCAGTTTCCATGGGTGAAATGCCAGTAGTGGGGACACCATTTGAACGGGTGGTGATCGACATTTTAGGACCATTTGAAAGGACTAAAAGAAGGAACAGGTTCATCCTGACCTTAGTCGACACATGCACTTTATGGGCAGAAGCTATACCGCTAACATGCGCGGATGCCAAGCATGTCGCAGAAGCCCTAGTGCAGATTTTTACTCGGTTGAGATTCCCTCAACAAGTGTTGACGGACAACGGATCCCCATACCGTAACCTGTTAATGGATGAGATTGTTAAGATCTCGAGGAACCAGCACATCTACATAAGCCCTTATAATCCGGCCGGAAGTGGGTTAGTAGAACGTACCAACGGAAACCTCAACATGACGCTTTGTAAACTTTGACAAGAGAAACCTGAAGATTGGGACCTTTGTATACCTGCAGCTTTATTCGCCTACAGGGAAGCTCCACATACTTCCACAGGATTTTCCCCAGCTACACTTTTATTCGACAGACCTATAAAGGGGCCGCTTGAAGCCTTACGTCGGTCACTGACAGACCAGAAGGCTGATGAGACAGTCGTCTCAGCCAGTAAATATGTGTCGGAATTTAAGGAAAGGTTAAAACTAGGATGGGACCTAGCAACGACCAACCTTAAGCGAGCCCGCGCAAAGCCCGCTAACCGATACAGGAAAGTCGCGAAAGAAAGAGAATTGCAAGCAGGAGACATAGTTTTGTTGCTACTCCCATCCGGGAACAACAAACTACGAATCGGATGGCAAGGACCGTTTACCGCCCTTAAAAAGATCTCAAGGGCTAACTACCAGATCGCTAGTAAAGGAAAGGAGAAGGTCTACCGTGTAAATCTGTTAAAGAAATACTTGGAAAGACCAGTGCCGTCCTCCGAACATCTCCTGGCGATCGCCAAAACTGACGAAGATGACGATAGTGGCAGGGAAATTCCACTACAAACACACGGAATCTTTCAGCAATCTCAAACTCGGCGACACTCTTTCAAGCGCAAACGGAATACATTCCAGAGAAAAAGAAAACGTTGTTGCAGATTTCATGAATAAGAATTGAGCAGAGACGGAGGGGGAAGATGAGAGTGAAGATAATAGTCACCCGGAAGCTACTGATATAGGAAATCTATTTCCATAAAGTACACGTGGAATGGTTCCATATCTTAAGCGGGGACGTCTGTGACAGATTATGTAAATAGATTTCATAATATCTATTTCTTTATCTACACTTCTCTTTTGCCAAACTTTCAACTTCATACTTTTGCTAACTTAAAACATATCATATTTTGAGATCTGTTTTCTCTTTGTCTAATTTAGCACGCATTCTATTGCGGTTCGCTATTTCTTTGATGCTGTTCACGAGCAGACTATTAGCTACGTTGATCTGTAATTATTTTACACCAGCGATCGAAGATCGTTGTAATGAGATCAGACAGCGACCAGGGGGAAATAAATTTGAATAATTTAGTAGAAAGGAGCAGACAATTTCTATTACCTTTCCTTGATAACTGTACGTTAGAAAGGTAATTAAAACACGGCGTATTGCCAGATCAAAGACGGGCTCGCTTTATGTCGTTTTATGACCACATCTGCAGATGGCAAATAGTGTGATTTTTTATTAGAAGAAATCTCGCGCTGTCTGGTCAACCATTGTTACGCAGGATCTAAGAGAGACTGTTCGCTCGGTGCTCGGGTCTGCAGAGGTAGCAATATGTAGATTTCTTTCATGTCTAAAAGTTGAGCAGAGTTTTTTCCGTAGGTGCCAACATCTGGCAGATAGTCGGGCAGAGTCTGGTTTTAGGTAATAATGTAATCTACCCTATCATCTTTAATATATATATACCACAGAAATCTAACTCAATTTATCCAGTACCTCACAGATTTCTCTAGACAGCTAGCTTCGATTCTAGAATAACTTGTATTAAGTGAATTTCTTAGTTTTCGTTGGAGAAAAGTCTTAGTAGTTCGGTGTTGAGGTAGATACTATTTAGTAGTTTAAGTGATTATACTAATTAAATCGTCAATTATATTTTACTAGTTATTTTCTGTGCAGAGTGATTTACTAGTTAGGTCCGACAAATATATTTCTCTAAGTTTTATTGCGTTACAGTGGCGAGCAGAACTAATAATTATTTCTGGCTAAACTCTTTCAAGCTATAACATAAATTTTATTAACTGCCAGTAACCAGTCACAGAATATTAAAACCAACTAAGTAAATACCCGGATTCATCATGAGTAATGACGAAATATGTATTTATTTCTAATTCACGATGGCTGGTTTTTTTATAACTAGAATATATTTCACGGAAGTTTTAAACGATAATGACAAGCTCTAAGCTTGTTGTTTATAATTTAAAGTTAGATAAATGAAGTGGATGTTAATCTATGTTACGCGGGGTAAGGATAGGATTGTGAATAATACTATATTATGTTTAGTATATGCATTTTTCTCCCAATACAGTATTTGGGTCATACCCTAAAACTTACCAGCGGCTTCAATGTATATCTGAGAATAACAATAAGAAAGAACATTTTGTACTTAAATACGTGGGTCTTCAAGGGAAACCTGTCTGGCATTGCGTTTGCATCCAGAAAGAGACAGAGTACCAACCTAAAGGACATTAAGACTAAATGCCGTAACTAGGCCTATCGAGCCAGATTATATTTTCTTTCAAAAATCTCATTTCATGCAGCCCATGTGGCAGAAAAATTACAAACATTAACATTTCCGACGGTTTATCATTTGTGGTGTGTACAAGAATTTTATACTGAGAGAAGTTGCCGACCTGACATTTCCTAAGTACTGGAAACCTCACGAGTCTGACACTGTGAGCACTGTGACATATATTAACTGAACTGATTTAAGTGACATAAACAGTAATCCAGAAAACAAAATATAGTCGTAAAGAAAACGCTCCCCGGAAAAAAACTAGATTTAACCTGTCTCTGTAGAGCTGGGGTTCTCTTTGCCAAAAGAACACTGGATGTGCTGGATGTGTGTCCCCTAAAGTTTGCGACAGAAGGTGAAAATCAAGAAGTAGGTAAGAACGAATGTCAGTGGCCACTGTTGTATGGATAGAAAGAAAGCAGGAATGAGTGGTTCTTTGATCGTATAAATTCATATATACCTACTTTGTAATATTTTGATGATGCAAAGTTTTGCTAATGCTGTTTCCTCTTAGAATAGGTTAACGTATGAACTCTGTTCTTTACTGTAGAGGTAAATCCTAGACCATAGCGTATAAACCTTTGACTCTTGTGGGGGTTAATAACTTTCTTCATAACGGGATCTTGTCTCAACAGAAAGAGGGAGGATCACATCTATGAGTCTAACTCTTTATTAATTTCTTAAACCTATGATGATTTGTATGTGATTTGATATTCAAAATTATTACTGTTGTAAAGTTTCTTTATGATAAATAAAATTTACATAAACTTTAATTACGTGTGTCGGTCAGCTTGTCCCAAAAGATCCCCAATCCATTGATGTAGTTTTCACGTCTGTGCGTCTAACTGTCGTCACTTATGTGGATGTGTATGTGAGTGGTGATATATATATATATATATATATATATATATATATATATATATATATATATATATATATATATATATATATATATATATATATATATATATTCTAGTAGATTATCTGACAAACTAAGTTCTGTTGTAGAGATAGGCTGAAGGAGAGAAGTTTCTCGATTTCAGGGACAGACTCTAACTAGTTTCCACCACCTCACTCGTGAAAATCTATTTTCTTTACATTATCTCTCACTGAGCTATCACCTGTTCTACTCTATACAGAAGGGACCAATCTATGTCTTAATTCCCCTATCAAAATCTACGACAAATGTGCGCTCGTCCGAAGGGACTTTTGAACTTAGAATAGGAAAGCGAGACGACAAATGGGGTCTCGTTTACCGGGATTTTGATCTTATAATCTTTATAGTCTAGATAGAGAAAGAGTGTGATTGTCTCGTGAGATTTTGTATCTTTAAAAATAACTATCCCCTAGACAAACGATCTGTTTATTGGCTTGCTAACCACCCAAATATAGCTATCGTTTTTCCCACAGCATTGTTAGATTATATATACAATTGATTTACGTGGTGATCTTTGTCGGAATATGTTATGCATTGATTTTGTAATACAAAGCCGCTGGTAGTGTGTGATTGTGTAACAATCACAGGGTTTAATTTTTTAAGCAGAAGGTGTTTTTGAGCTAAGCTAAGGAGCGCGTTCAGACTAATTTAGTCCAGTAAATTGCCTCCCTTACACTAACTGACTTCAGGGGTGACTTGATAGTGGACTTAAATTAAGGGAATTTTTTTTTCTCCTTAAATATTTTTGCCAGGGAATTTTTTTTTTGGTTTCCACTTTTAGTAACTTAGTTTTTGGTGTTAGTTGATTAATCTGAACTACCATTTATTTGGCGTAGTCGTCTGCATTAGGAGCCTTAATTGCCAGTTTGTGGTGAAGTGGGATGTTAATCTCAGTCAGAATTATTCTGGAATAGTGTGATGACTACGTTGTATGTCTAGGGTATGTGTATGATGAAGTGTAAGTCATAACAACAACAGACAGATAAACAATTTAATTTATTCCACCACACTTGACAACACTGTGACACTCACATACATAAAACACTCTACAAGGATATCTTAAAGGAGTCACTGATAACTTTTCAAATAACAATATGTATTCATTTCTGTCATGAATGAATATGTGTCCTGATTCAAATACAAAGGGAACCAGGAATCACAATCAATTTTAATTACAAGTTATATGTACAGAATTTATCAATATGAATATTGTAGTGACATATATTATTAAAAGTATCCTATGTGTGTCAGTTGTGTAGTAGTAATATGAGGTAATACTGGTTTTGTTTTGTTCAAGCTCTGTTGGTATTTGTCATCATGACTTCAATAGTTTGTCTTTATTGGAACTAGTATTGGAGATGTTCTCAGTTCCTGATATTAAAACAATTTACTTCCCCTCTTAAGTTTATGTTACAATGTTATTTTAAGATGGGGGTACATAATTTTGAGCTCAGCTGGCCACATCAGCTTATCTTGCGTGATGGCGGCAGGAAAGGACTCCTCTGCTCGATTTCTCCCCTGTGCTCTGGAGACACCTCACTGATAGCTAAATGGACCAAGGAGTATGCTGTCCGACTCTGGATTCAGCAAAGCTCTGACCAGGTGCTGCTCAATACCATCAAGACCACGGTCCCACAATTCATAGAATAAAACACAGATACGTTGACTAGCAATGAATTCTGGCACAATTACTGGCACAAATTCCCATCTGCTTATGTTCCAGGCTTTTATTTAGCAAAAATATGAGCTGGCTTCAACGCACTGTTGCTTTATCAAGCTTATTTGAACTAGTGGTCTCGAACTAACGCTCCTAAGTGATTATATCAGCGAGTCTGGCCAATGGAGCCACGTTTCGACAAGTGTTTGAAAAAAATGTTACCTTCCTACGTCTCCCCTAACAACCAAAGATAGTATTTATAGTCCGACCAATCGTGTTTAGTCTTATATTTGTTGCGCTCCAATCAATTTGGAGTTTACATGGTAAGCTATTTCCGTACGTAAGGTTTTTTCAAACACGTTATAAAAAAATTTTATGAGCAGAAATGATTTCATGCTGTCAGGCATCCCCAATATTTTATTTTGGTTATAACTTGTTAATTCCTAGACTATTTGCGTAACGTTTTACATATTCTTTGTCAGCAAGCCCTAAGGAACCCAAATATACAAATGTAAAAGAGCTAAGTGGCTGCGTTCAAAATATGCAATTTCTTCTACCTCCTGTTTCGAAGATGTGCTGTCTGGGTACTGTAATGTTTTCAAACGTAAACCCATCTATTGTCATCTTTTCTAATAAGAGTTTTTCAGGATTTAAAAACCTAACTCTGGGAAGGTTAGTGTTTTTATCACTGTCCGTCCGAAAAAGTTAGTGCATGTGGCCTTACACGCGTGATAGTAGTAAGTGTGTATCGCGTTACGCTTGTTGGGGTGGCATTAATAGCGAGACGCGTGTTCAATTTTGCATGCGTTCCTGATTTTCAGCCCTCCCTTCTCTCTATCCTTTAGTCCATCTGTCTTTAGTTACGCCGTGTATAAAATGGAATGAATGAAATATTAAAATTAGGTCATTGTTCAGCTTGCGTATCTCAAATGTTTTTCCAAGAAATACAGCACACGTTTCATTGAAGAAAGCGGGTAATAATACAGTAGGCTTTTACTATCAACGTGAAAGCGTTACAATTTGCAGACGAAGCAGAAAACAAGGGGGATTTCGAGTACATTCTTTGTGACAGCACTGTTATTTTACCATTGCTCTTCCTTTTATTAAATTTATTTGTTAGGCTTTGCATTTACCTTTTAATTTATATATGTGGATTAGAATATTTCACGACAGAGTTATAGCAGCGATAGTTAGATAACTAATATAAGGAGGAGGTATCCTTGTTAAATAACATCATATTTTTTGTTTTGTAATGTCTTGTAAGTGGTAGGGAACCAGTGTATCCTTTTTCTTACTTCTTTCTCGAGTAAGTCTCAGTCACATATTTGCAATGGCACAGAGGGCAAAACTTAGGCAGATGCTCAGAGAGGAAGCAAGGGAAGAGGGTTTGGAAGGAGAAGAAGCGAAAGCTTTTGTCAGGGACGAACTTGATAGATATTATGCGGAGAAGACAGAAGCTGAAGCTAGAGAGAAGGAGAAGGCAGATCAAGATAGAGCAGAGAGGAAAACGCGAGAAGAACGTTAATTAGAACAGAAGAAAATTGATGCAGAAATGGAAGCTCGCAGGTCACAGTATGAGGAAAGAGAGAAGGAACGACAGCATGAGGAAAGAGAGAAGGAGAAAATATGGAAAGAGAAAATGAGCAACGACAACTGCATGAGTTGGCGCTCAAACCTCTAGAGGTTCAAATTCGTGGGGCTGCCTCTACCTCCAGCAATGGAGAGTCTTCTCCTCATTCTTCCTTAACTGCCTACTAACACTCAATCTCCTCAACTTACTGCTATGTCTTTCGCTCTAGAATCTTTCCCTTGCCCTAATGAGAAGATTGACACGTATCTAGAGAAATTTGAAAAAATGGCACTTCTGTACTGTTTATAGAGGTCGCGTTGGTGTATGAAACTTTCCCAGGCCCTAAAAGGGTCTGCGTATGATACATACTCAAAACTGGAAAGCAGCCAACAAGACAATTACGGCGTGTTGAAGAAAGTTTTACTGGAACGCTTTGAAATGAACGTTCGCAAATTTTTGCAACTGTTCCGTAACAGCAGAAAGGAGAGCTCTGAAACTTTTCAGCAGTTCTCTTCTTGTCTGAAGGGATACTTGACAAAGTGTCTGGAGCTTTCACAGCTCGCCTCTACCTATGAAGGACTTGAGGAGTTTGTTTTAACCGAACAGATAAAAAAATACTTTTTCGAGTGACACCCACAGATTTTTAGCTGAGCAGGGAGCAGAAAAGCTGGAAGACATTTTGGAAAAGTCTGAGCGATATCACAATTCGCTGGCCGAACTGTCGGCCACAAAACGTAAACCGACAGAAGAGCCTTCTCGAAAGAATAACCTAGATCAATCTTCCCATTCTTCTCACCAAAATAATCACAGAGAAACTGGACCACAGAACCCCCCTCCGGAAAAATCTAAGTTCTACAAAAACAAGTACCCCACCAATAACAAACAGTCTGATCAACCCAACCGTCCTACATGGCAGCGCGGTCAGACAGGACAAGGCGACAAAGAGAAAACCCCTGCGCACGGGACATATGATCAGAGTGAGCACACCGAGCCTAAACGCATCGGATGCTTGCAAACAGTCTCGCAAGAAGGAAGAACTATTGTCAGTGATTCTCAACCTGAGGGGAATAGGCCCTCAATGCGAGGTACTGTTATTTTGAACGGGTCTTCAACTTATTGTCTTTTTGACACGGGGCTTTCTTATGATTGCATTGTTGCCAGACACCGGTCAAACCCGGTCAAGAGACAGAAGAAACCGTCGAACTTTGTGGAGTTTCTAAAGGAGATGTACCAACAACGCTTCCCATCGCATTGGTGGAGATCCACTCTGAGTTTGTCAGAGGTGTGATCAAAGCGGCTGTTATGGATGACCCGATCTACCCAGTCATATTTGGCGGTAGATACGTGTTTATTGGGAAACCGAAGGAGACAAGTGTGGCAGCAGTAACACAAGAGAGCAAACCAAGAAGGAACGGGAGCCTGCACCAAATTTGTTACATAAGGAACTTGAAGAGGCGCAACAAAAGGACCCTACCTTGGCACCCTGCTTTAGGAAACTGCACAAGGCTAAGGACCCTAGACAACACGGGGACATTTTTTCTAAACATGGAGTACTTTATTGCAGAACGGGCAAGCCTGAACAAGGTTTTAATCAGCTCCTAGTACCGAAACAGTACAGAAGCCAAATCTTAGAAACGGGGCACTCTCTTTCCTTTAGCGGACATATGGGACAGAACGCCACAAATCAGCGAATACAGACTCACTATTGGTGGCCAGGAATGAACTCTGATATTATCAGGTACGTAAAATCCTGCGCCAAGTGCCAACGGGTTACACCCAAGCATTTGACACCTGCAGTTTCCATGGGTGAAATGCCAGTAGTGGGGACACTATTTGAACGGGTGGTGATCGACATTTTAGGACCATTTGAAAGGACTAAAAGAAGGAACAGGTTCATCCTGACCTTAGTCGACACATGCACTTTATGGGCAGAAGCTATACCGCTAACATGCGCGGATGCCAAGCATGTCGCAGAAGCCCTAGTGCAGATTTTTACTCGGTTGAGATTCCCTCAACAAGTGTTGACGGACAACGGATCCCCATACCGTAACCTGTTAATGGATGAGATTGTTAAGATCTCGAGGAACCAGCACATCTACATAAGCCCTTATAATCCGGCCGGAAGTGGGTTAGTAGAACGTACCAACGGAAACCTCAACATGACGCTTTGTAAACTGGGACAAGAGAAACCTGAAGATTGGGACCTTTGTATACCTGCAGCTTTATTCGCCTACAGGGAAGCTCCACATACTTCCACAGGATTTTCCCCAGCTACACTTTTATTCGACAGACCTATAAAGGGGCCGCTTGAAGCCTTACGTCGGTCACTGACAGACCAGAAGGCTGATGAGACAGTCGTCTCAGCCAGTAAATATGTGTCGGAATTTAAGGAAAGGTTAAAACTAGGATGGGACCTAGCAACGACCAACCTTAAGCGAGCCCGCGCAAAGCCCGCTAACCGATACAGGAAAGTTGCGAAAGAAAGAGAATTGCAAGCAGGAGACATAGTTTTGTTGCTACTCCCAACCGGGAACAACAAACTACGAATCGGATGGCAAGGGCCGTTTACCGTCCTTAAAAAGATCTCAAGGGCTAACTACCAGATCGCTAGTAAAGGAAAGGAGAAGGTCTACCGTGTAAATCTGTTAAAGAAATACTTGGAAAGACCAGTGCCGTCCTCCGAACATCTCCTGGCGATCGCCAAAACTGACGAAGATGACGATAGTGGCAGGGAAATTCTACTACAAACACACGGAATCTTTCAGCAATCTCAAACTCGGCGACACTCTTTCAAGCGCAAACGGAATACATTCCAGAGAAAAAGAAAACGTTGTTGCAGATTTCATGAATAAGAATTGAGCAGAGACGGAGGGGGAAGATGAGAGTGAAGATAATAGTCACCCGGAAGCTACTGATATAGGAAATCTATTTCCATAAAGTACACGTGGAATGGTTCCATATCTTAAGCGGGGACGTCTGTGACAGATTATGTAAATAGATTTCATAATATCTATTTCTTTATCTACACTTCTCTTTTGCCAAACTTTCAACTTCATACTTTTGCTAACTTAAAACATATCATATTTTGAGATCTGTTTTCTCTTTGTCTAATTTAGCACGCATTCTATTGCGGTTCGCTATTTCTTTGATGCTGTTCACGAGCAGACTATTAGCTACGTTGATCTGTAATTATTTTACACCAGCGATCGAAGATCGTTGTAATGAGATCAGACAGCGACCAGGGGGAAATAAATTTGAATAATTTAGTAGAAAGGAGCAGACAATTTCTATTACCTTTCCTTGATAACTGTACGTTAGAAAGGTAATTAAAACACGGCGTATTGCCAGATCAAAGACGGGCTCGCTTTATGTCGTTTTATGACCACATCTGCAGATGGCAAATAGTGTGATTTTTTATTAGAAGAAATCTCGCGCTGTCTGGTCAATCATTGTTACGCAGGATCTAAGAGAGACTGTTCGCTCGGGGCTCGGGTCTGCAGCGGTAACAATATGTAGATTTCTTTCATGTCTAGAAGTTGAGCAGAGTTTTTTCCGTAGGTGCCAACATCTGGCAGATAGTCGGGCAGAGTCTGGTTTTAGGTAATAGTGTAATCTACCCTTTCATCTTTAATATATATGTGATAGGGTGGGCGAGATGATGATGATGATTATATTGTGATATGTTTGATCACTCTCTTTTCACACTCGCACCGACCCGAACAACAATAAAACTCTTGATTCTAGAGGCAGGGGCTGTATTTATTTTTACAACCCATTCAGTGACTAAGCAAACATTAAACAAATAAACCAACGAACATAACAAAACACCCAGCTAGTGCTCAGTTCCTAATAATCCTGAAACGCAAACAAAGCACGGGCTAATTAAAATCATTGTTGAATAACGATACTCTCTCCTGTCAAAAGTCCTTCCATGCCACCTGACACCCTCAACTATCACACACGCACACACTCATGCGTGTCGTCCAATACGACTGGTAAGGTGTTGTGCATGAGGCTGGCAATCTCACTGTGTAACATCGGTTGCTACCAAAACCACTACTGCAAGAGTACACACTCAGCTATCACACACTCATGCATGTCCTCCAATGAGACTAGTATGGTGTTGTGCATGGGGCTGGCAATCTCACCATGTAACACAGATTGCTACCGAAACTACTACTGCAAGAAAACACACTCAGATATCACACACACGCACACACACTCATGCATGTCGTCCAATGCGACTAGTAAGGTGTTGTGCATGGGGTTGGCAATCTCACCATGTAACACAGATTGCTACCGAAACCACTACTGCCAGGGCACACTCAACTATCACACACACATACTCATGCATGTCGTCAATGAGACTAGTATGGTGTTGTGCATGAGGCTGGCAATCTCACCATGTAACACAGATTGCTACTGAAACCACTACTGCACGAGCATATGAATACTTCATGCAGAGGCAAACCACACTGGTGGCCCCATGCTCCCTCAGGAGCGGAGAAGAGAAATATATATCTCCAAGTGAGCCCACGTGCTCTGGTCCATCTGCTACCTACACCGGTCACCTCGTCGTTTGCTCTCTCGTCTGGGCTGATACTAGGAAAGGTCGCTGCTGGCTCGCTATTTCTTTATATATACCGCTAAGCCTAATCACTCAACTAAGTCCGCGCTGCGCGGATTAATTTAGCCACTTAAATGACACTCGCAATATTTGCTTTATCAGGCACGAAAACACAGATATGGCACACAATTATCAAATATATCACACGACTACCAAATATAGCACACGACTTTGCACGAAAATTAATTATTAAGCTTTATTATGGCCTTTTCATCAATCTTGAAGACTTTTTACATCCCAGTATGCTTCGCGCACATCGAAAATATGGGCGATAAATGTGCCACTCACAATGAAGGGGGAAGCTGGGGTGTCTTCCCGTGATGGGGTAAGCCGGGTGTCTTTCCGGAACTATCACATATATATATATACACCACAGAAATCTAACTCAATTTATCCAGTACCTCACAGATTTCTCTAGACAGCTAGCTTCGATTCTAGAATAACTTGTATTAAATGAATTTCTTAGTTTTCGTTGGAGAAAAGTCTTAGTAGTTCGGTGTTGAGGTAGATACTATTTAGTAGTTTGAGTGATTATACTAATTAAATCGTCAATTATATTTTACTAGTTATTTTCTGTGCAGAGTGATTTACTAGTTAGGTCCGACAAATATATTTCTCTAAGTTTTATTGCGTTACAGTGGAGAGCTGAACTAATAAATATTTCTGGCTAAACTCTTTCAAGCTATAACATAAATTTTATTAACTGCCAGTAACCAGTCACAGAATATTAAAACCAACTAAGTAAATACACGGATTCATCATGAGTATTGACGAAATATGCATTTATTTCTAATTCACGATGACTGGTTTTTTTTATAACTAGAATTTATTTCACGATAATGACAAGCTCTAAGCTTGTAGTTCATAATTTAAAGTTAGATAACCGAAGTGGATGTTATTCTATGTTACGCGGGGTAAGGATAGGATTGTGAATAATACTATATTATGTTTAGTATATGCATTTTTCTCCCTATACAGTATTTGGGTCATACCCTAAAACTTACCAGTGGCTTCAATGTATATCTGAGAATAACCATAAGAAAGAACATTTTGTACATAAATACGTGGGTCTTCAAGGGAAACCTGTCTGGCATTGTGTTTGCATCCAGAAAGAGACAGAGTACCAACCTAAAGGACATTAAGACTAAATGCGGTAACTGGGCTTATCGAGCCAGATTATATTTTCTTTCAAAAATCTCATTTCATGCAGCCCATGTGGCAGAAAAATTACAAACATTAACATTTCCGACGGTTTATCATTTGTGGTGTGACCAAGAATTTTATACTGAGAGAAGTTGCCGACCTGACATTTCCAAAGTACTGGAAACCTCAAGAGTCTGACACTGTGAGCACTGTGACATATATTACCTGAACTGATTTAAGTGACATAAACAGTAATCCAGATAACAAAATATAGTCGTAAAGAGAACGCTCCCCGGAAAAACTGGATTTAACCTGTCTCTGTAGAGCTGGGTTTCTCTTTGTCAAAAGAACACTGGATGTGCTGGATGTGTGTCCCCTAAAGTTTGCGACAGAAGGTGAAAATCAAGTTGTAGGTAAGAACGAATGTCAGTGGCCACTGTTGTATGGATAGAAAGAAAGCAGGAATGAGTGGTTCTTTGATCGTATAAATTTATATATACCAACTTTGTAATATTTTGATGATGCAAAGTTTTGCTAATGCTGTTTCATCTTAGAATAGGTTAACGTATGAACTCTGTTCTTTACTGTAGAGGTAAATCCTAGACCATAGCGTATAAACCTTTGACTCTTGTGGGGGTTAATAACTTTCTTCATAACGGGATCTTGTCTCAACAGAGGGAGGTGTGGCGACAGGGTAGAAGAAAGGATAGACAGAAGAAATAAAAGAGAGTACCAATCTCTTCCACAGTGTCTTTTGGCTCGCTGTAAGTAATAGTCCGACACTTGTAAGAAGAAATATTTCAGGAGACTGAAATTTAAACTCTTCTCAGTTAAGCAAAGAAGCAAATCCCCTCAGGGATCCTGAGAGTATGTTAGGTCTTCAGCCACACTTCCCCTGAGGTACTGATATGGCTCAAGAGACCCCCAGCTGGTAATTAAGATAATAATTAACAAAAACAGTTAACTACCAAGCAATACAGAACATATAGTGAAAGAAAGAAACAACAGTGAACTTCGTTTCTATGAATTTATGTATATTAGACCAAGCTAATTTGGTTACAGATAAACGAAAGAGAAAAATATAAATATTTATATATATGGTTATATGTATACAGCACTGGGTAAATGGAGATAAAAATAGTCTACACAAAAGTTATGTTTATATTTAGGGTACCCTTTCACGATGGCTGAGGTTTATGTCCTAATTTTAATCATTGACTGGTATGACCTAAAATCGTTTAGTGTTTGGTCCTTTTTAAAAGTGCACTTATCATGAATGGGTTGCTGCTGTATGACGTCACACTATCACTGCAAGGTTTTTTTCCCCCGGCCAAGTTGCTGGAATAATTCGTATCAAGTACTGCAAGGTTTCACTACACGACTGCGAGTTTCCCTTGCCTTTTGTCACCACCAGGGAGCTAGGAGATACACACAAAGGAACACTCTATTTAGCTCTCTGGTTAGAGGCATTAATTTGTCCTGAGTGTGGTCCATAAACCAGGCTCAGATATTAGTCAAATTTATATATAAATGACATGGACCAATGTTGAGCGCCATTCTTCGAGCTGCAAACATATGATATTAATAGGGTAGGGGCATAGGCATACATATATTATCAACTGTTGTAAAGGCATACAAAATCATATAGTAAATACATGGATGCGATAATGGTTACATTAAATAAAAGACGCGGCCAGGGTAGCACACATGCTTTCTGTAAAACCTGAAGGACAAACAGTAAATATATGCATTTGGGAAAATATATCCATTACAGGAAAGTAGGCAATTGACTGAAAAGCAGTGCAAACATTAACTAATGTTAATTGCATATAATGAAATAATAATGAAAAGCAGTTCAAACATTCAATACAAATACTTGCATATAAGAAGATAATGCATTTCGCTCACCCGAATTGATTCCAAGATTGAATTTGGCTCAAAAAACGGCATATACTATATATAAGTATTTCTCTCGCTGGTCTGACAGATTATTTGTTAGAAGTATCTGCAACTGGCTTGTCTGTTCGGGGCTTTTGCAGATGTGAGTAAAATATACACGGTCTATAATCTCATATATACAGCTAACCGCGGTCATTCACCTCAGCCTACTGATCACGGGTAAATGTCCTCAAATTGTACTCCGCCGGGGAAATCCTGAATATCTGGGGCAGTGGCCTGAGCTCCTCCGGGTCACTGGAAATCCCGGCTTATCTGGGTCATTAGCCTCTCAGGTAAATATCAATGCGACAATGAACTCGAAAATTCCGAGGGAGGTCATTGTCCCATGAGGCATTCAGAAAAATACAGAGCTGGGTCATTGTCCGATGAGGCAGAGAAAGACAGAAGATTGTCGGACGAATAATTTCGCGACAATAGCCCCCTGTGAAAGTTTATCGTAAGGTGAACTAGTTTCGACTGACATCTTCTTCTTGATCCCTCTCTGTCCTAGTTTGATTTCCCTCACCATCCTGGAAGTTTTTAGGGAGGTTAGGCTTATTGGGTCGCTGCTTA
This sequence comes from Oreohelix idahoensis, assembly GCA_024509875.1. Lineage (NCBI taxonomy): Eukaryota > Metazoa > Mollusca > Gastropoda > Stylommatophora > Oreohelicidae > Oreohelix > Oreohelix idahoensis. The sequence continues at coordinate 634,828 of JAMPIV010009994.1, forward strand.
CTTGCCTGTTCTTCCCCACTGCATGGATGACGGCTGAGAAAGTCTGCTCCGACATTGAGTTTCCCAGGTATATATTCAACCTTGAAGTTATATGGTTGCATTAACATTGACCACCTCATGAGCCTTGAATTCAGGTTTTTAGAAGCTGCTAAGAACATTAAGGGTTGATGGTCGCATTGAACGGTGAAGGGCTTTCCATATAAGTATGGTTGATATTTCTGAATTCCCCATACCAAAGCTAGGCATTCCCGTTCAATAGTGGAGTAATTTTTTTCAGCAGCATTCAACTTTCGGCTAGTGAACGCTATGGGGAATAATGTAGACGCATTGTCTTCCCCAGTTTGTAGCAAGGTGGCTCCAATCCCAATCTGACTAGCATCGGTGCGTAGTATGAATGGTCGGCTTAAGTTCGGTAGGTGCAGAATAGGTTTCTCTGTGAGTTTTTCCTTGAGGGTACTATACGCATTCTCACACTCAGCGGTCCAGATCACTTTTTCCGGAGTATTCTTTTTCGTAAGGTTCGTCAGTGGGGCGCTAATAGTGTTGAAATCCTTAATGTGCGTTGGTAAACCCCTGTTCCACATAACGCTACGAACGATCTGACATCCTTTTTAGTAATAGGGCGAGGTGCATTGCGCAGTTTGTCAACATTACGTTCCTCTGGGAACATGTACCCTTGTGAAATGGTGTGGCCGAGAAACCCCAGTTGGTCAAAACCTATCTGGCATTTAGTTGGACGGGCGGTTAAACCTGTGTCCTTAAGCCTTCGGAGTAGCATCTCTATTGCATTCAGGTGTTCCTCAAAGGTGTCAGTGGCGATGAGGACATCGTCCATGTAGTTGGTAATAGCAGGGTTATGAAGGGGTGCGAGAAGTTTTCTCATCATTCTCGTGAATGTGCTAGGCGCATTATGTAATCCAAATGGGAGGACATTAAATTCAAAGTGTCCTTCCGGGGTGCTGAATGCCAGCAGTGGTCGGATCTCTTTCTTCACAGGAATCTGATAGTATCCCTTGCTAAGGTCGATCTTAGAGAAATACCGAGCTGTATTTAGCTTAGCGAACAGTGAGTTTTGATCTGGCAGAGGTTCAGCCTGGTACTCCGACACTGCATTCAGTCTCCTATAGTCAATGCACAATCTATGCTCTCCGGTAGGCTTCCGAAGGAGCACAACACTAGCGCTATTTGATTCGGATGGAGAAATAATGCCTGCACTGAGCAATTTCTCTATTTCTTCTCTCAATGCATCCGCCTTGGCATAGGGTATAGGGTAATTTTTCACACGGACTGGCATTGCATCTGTCAACTTCATATCAAACTCTACCAAACTGGTTAGGCCTGGCCTGTCCGTGAGAACTTCTGCATACTTTTCCAACATTGTTTGCACCTGCTCATGTTGTTCCAGGGTTAGAGTGTGACTTATTTGCACATCGGCCTGAGTCTCACTCAAGGACAGAGGGTATTCGACTGCTACACTGGGTTCATCCTCTACTTCACTGGCTACTGCAAGGGCCATCAAATGGGCTGGCTCTACTGAGGCACGTTCGTTGTACTTTTTCAGCAGATTGATGTGGTAAATTTTCTGTTTACCCTTAATTGCTATCTTGTAGTTGGTGCGGGAGATTTTCTCGACAACAGCATAGGGTCCTCTCCAACCAATCTGAAGTTTATTATGGCTGCTTGGCAAGAGCAATAAAACTTTATCCCCAATGTTCAGTTCTCGGTCCTTAGCTGTTCTGTTATAATATTGCGCATGTTTCTGACGGGCTTTGCGCAAATTTGCAGTGGCCAACTTCCAACCTGTTTGGAGGCGTTGCTTCAATTTCTCGACATAATGTGACGCGGTAATGACTGTGTCATCCGCTTTATCGTCTGTCCAGGATCTCAGAAGTGCCTCTAGAGGACCTTTTATTGGGCGCCCAAACAGCAGTGTTGCTGGTGGAATTCCTGTCGAGTGATGAGGTACCTCTCTGTAGGCAAACAGTGCCGCTGGCAGGTAGGAATCCCATGAACTTGGGTTCTCCTGCTCCAGCTTTCGCAGTATGGAAATTAAGGTTCCATTGAACCGTTCTACTTGGCCGTTGCTCTGGGGGTGATATGGAGAGGTATGAATGTGTCGCGTTTGGAAAATCCGAAACACTTCTTCCATTAATTTCCCCCGAAATTGTGATCCATTATCCGTCAGGATCTGAAGAGGGAACCCCAACCTCGTAAATATAGTAAGGAGGGCTTCCGCTACATGAGTTGAGTCGCACGAAGGCATTGCGACTGCTTCTGCCCACATGGAGCATGTGTCGACCAACGTCAAGATGTAGCTATTCTTTTTCTTTGTCCTAATCAGGGGCCCAACAATGTCGACTGCCACCCTTTCGAACGGGGGTACCTGTTACAGGCATTTCTCCTAAGGTTACAGGAGCTACCCAGTGCTTAGGAGCCACCTTTTGGCACTGTGCGCATGACTGAACATACCGTTTTATGTCTGCGTTCATTCCTGGCCAATAGTAGTGGCAAGAAATGCGCTGCATGGTTGCTCCAATTCCCATGTGTCCGCTGAAGGGTAAGGCATGGCCCATTTCTAATATTTGGGTCCTATAGGATGAGGGGACAATCAGCTGTGAGTGTTCGCTCGCTCCTTTGCCTGCTCTGCGGTACAACAGACCATTCTTCTTATAAATCTCTCCCTTGAGAGGCGGGGTATGAGACTTAGGAAGTTTTTTTTAAAACAAGGCGACAAAGTGCTATCCGCTGTTTGTGCCTTCTTCAACTCTTCTGGGAAGATGTTGGTAGGAGTTCCAGACTCAGGGTTCTGCCTGCATTGATCCCTGGTCTGTACGGCCGCAACTGACAGAGGCCGGGCTGGTTCTCCTAGGAACACATATCTACAGCCCAAAATCAGGGGGTAGATGGGATCCTTTAGAACAGCGGCTCTGATTTCTCCAGTCACATACCGCGATTGAACCTGAATCTTGCACACTGGTAGAATCATGGGCGCACCAGATTTGGTGGGTCCTTGTATTTCAATCGTCTCCTCTGTAATTTGGTCAGAATTAACCAGAGAAGCTGCGACGATTGCATCATAAGATAATCCAGTGTCATACAAACAAAGAGCTCTCTCCCCATTAACCATAACAGATTCAATGACAGCTGGTCGCTTCGAAGAATCTATGTCATCCTTTGAATGCTCAGGGCTGTCAGATCTGGTTGTTATGCAAGCTGCATTCATGGGGAGGGGTCGGCGCTTACAATCACGAGAACTATGTTTAGGCGACCGACAGTGTTGGCACACATCCCTCTCTGTGTTTGCTGTATAGGAAGTTTTCCTTTCCGTGTTCTTGTGGGTTTGTCCATTGTTGGGTCTGTCATGGTGAGTTTTCATGTAGGGTGGCTTTGAGCTTGTAATACTATTGGAGCTGTTAGGCGCAGTCTGCCGAGCTGGATAGTCTGTATATCTCCGTCTGGAGGTCAGAGTCTCAGCCTGTGCATTCTGAAAGCGTTCTGATAAGGTAACTATGGTATTTAACCTTTCTGCCCCGTTTTCTACCAGAAATCGTCTCATCTCAGGGCTCATCATTTCTTTCAGTTGCTCCATTAGTATTAATTCTTGCAGTCCTTCGTAAGATTTCTCGAATGACGCGAGAGTGAGCCATTTCTGCAAATAAGCTTCCAGGCGAGCAGCATACTGGGTGTACGATTCTCCATTTTCTTTACGGAAATTTCTGAACCGTTTACGGTACGCCTCAGCATTCAATTCATAGCGAGCTAAGAGGGCTTTCTTAAGACAGTCATAGTCATCCTGTTCATGAGGCGCCAGTTTTAGGAATACATCATAGCCAGCACCCCTGAGTCCTTGCGAGAGTTTCAGATTCCACCTCTTCCGGTCCAGCCCGAACGAAGAAGCAAACCTCTCGAAACGGTCCAAGAAGCTGTCCATGGAATCCTTTCCCTCCATAAATGGCTCCAGAGGGAAGGCCATCGGTCCCAGGTGTGGTGTAGAGAGAGCTGATGCACTATCAGATTGAAGGGGCGAGGGCGGAGAAGATGAAGTTTCGGAATTGCTCCCAGCTTCCTTGCTTTTTGAGAGAAGTTCCACATCCAGTTCCTTCATTTTCAGGGCATGTTGTCGTTCCTTCTCCTTCTCTTCTGCCGCTCTTATTTCACGATCTTTCTCCGCTTCTGCCGCTCTGATTTCCCTGTCCCTCTCCGCTTCTGCCTCTCTGATGCTCTTCATCTCTGAGGATACATAGTCTGCAAGCTCTTTTCCTGCAAGCCCCACCTCTTTTCCACTCTCAATTAACAAAGCTCTTACTTTTGCTGTCTCTGCCATTGCAATATTGGATCAAATCGAATGAGCTTGAATAAACCTACTCACAAACCAATACAGGTAAAAGTAATACTGTCTAATATTAATAATATAGTGTATTACTGCCACAACAATAAAACAAAATTTTGCAACAACAACAATTTCAACCAATAGGATAGCTCTTAGTTAAGTAGCTCAGTTAAATCTTGTATACAACTTAACTAAAAAATTGGACCATACACTAGAAGATCAGTCACCAGTTATATTTTGTGTACTATTCTATCTGTGCAATATACTGCATATAAGATCAAACCAGTTACATGCAAAGTGTACTGGGAAGCTGTATAAGATTACTTGATAACCAAACTATTAACCCAAGTTTGTTACCCAAAAGTAAAATGTATATTAGCAATAAATTACTTGTAGTCTAGGGAACATACAGATGCTATGAGTTCATCCCGGACGAGGGCCCCCCCCCCCCCCCCAGTTTGTGGCGACAGGGTAGAAGAAAGGATAGACAGAAGAAATAAAAGAGAGTACCAATCTCTTCCACAGTGTCTTTTGGCTCGCTGTAAGTAATAGTCCGACACTTGTAAGAAGAAATATTTCAGGAGACTGAAATTTAAACTCTTCTCAGTTAAGCAAAGAAGCAAATCCCCTCAGGGATCCTGAGAGTATGTTAGGTCTTCAGCCACACTTCCCCTGAGGTACTGATATGGCTCAAGAGACCCCCAGCTGGTAATTAAGATAATAATTAACAAAAAACAGTTAACTACCAAGCAATACAAAACATATAGTGAAAAGAAAGAAACAACAGTGAACTTCGTTTCTATGAATTTATGTATATTAGACCAAGCTAATTTGGTTACAGATAAACGAAAGAGAAAAATATAAATATTTATATATATGGTTATATGTATACAGCACTGGGTAAATGGAGATAAAAATAGTCTACACAAAAGTTATGTTTATATTTAGGGTACCCTTTCACGATGGCTGAGGTTTATGTCCTAATTTTAATCATTGACTGGTCTGACCTAAGATCGTTTAGTCTTTGGTCCTTTTTTAAAATGCACTTTATCATGAATGGGTTGCTGCTGTATGACGTCACACTATCACTGCAAGGTTTCTTCCCCCGGCCAAGTTGCTGGAATAATTCGTATCAAGTACTGCAAGGTTTCACTACACGACTGCGAGTTTCCCTTGCCTTTTGTCACCACCAGGGAGCTAGGAGATACACACAAAGGAACACTCTATTTAGCTCTCTGGTTAGAGGCATTAAATTGTCCTGAGTGTGGTCCATAAACCAGGCTCAGATATTAGTCAAATTTATATATAAATGACATGGACCAATGTTGAGCGCCATTCTTCGAGCTGCAAACATATGATTATTAATAGGGTTAGGGGCATAGGCATACATATATATTATCAACTGTTGTAAAGGCATACAAAAATCATATAGTAAATACATGGATGCGATAATGGTTACATTAAATAAAAGACGCGGCCAGGGTAGCACACATGCTTTCTGTAAAACCTGAAGGACAAACAGTAACTATATGCATTTGGGAAAATATATCCACTACAGGAAAGTAGGCAATTGCCTGAAAAGCAGTGCAAACATTAACTAATGTTAATTGCATATAATGAAATAATAATGAAAAGCAGTTCAAACATTCAATACAAATACTTGCATATAAGAAGATAATGCATTCAGAAAAATACAGAGCTGGGTCATTGTCCGATGAGGCAGAGAAAGACAGAAGATTGTCGGACGAATAATTTCGCGACAGGAGGGAGGATCACATCTATGAGTCTAACTCTTTATTAATTTCTTAAACCTATGATGATTTGTATGTGATTTGATATTCAAAATTATTACTGTTGTAAAGTTTCTTTATGATAAATAAAATTTACATAAACTTTAATTACGTGTGTCGGTCAGCTTGTCTCAAAAGGTCCCCAATCCATTGATGTAGTTTTCACGTCTGTGCGTCTAACTGTCGTCACTTATGTGGATGTGTATATGAGTGGTGATATACAAGTATATATCAATATATATTCTAGTAGATTGTCTGACAAACTAAGTTCTGTTGTAGAGATAGGCTGAAGGAGAGAAGTTTCTCGATTTCAGGGACAGACTCTAACTAGTTTCCACCACCTCACTCGTGAAAATCTATTTTCTTTACATTATCTCTCACTGAGCTATCACCTGTTCTACTCTATACAGAAGGGACCAATCTATGTCTTAATTCCCCTATCAAAATCTACGACAATCATCAGTTCCACACTCGTGAACTTGTCATTCCATTTGAGGGTCTTCTATTCTATGCAATCATCCATTTACGAAAGGTCTGTATCTTTTTGTTTTTGTCCTTCTCCGTGTTTCATTACCATACAATAGGACTAATTTGAACATATGAGTTGAAGATTATTATTTATTTGTTTAAATTAGCAGTGATGTTTGCAAATTAAGAAGGACGACATTATAAAGAAACAGTAGACTGGAGGGGAACAAAAAATGTAATACGTCTTACTAGGAGAAAGGGCAAGAAAAAAACCTACGTTGCAGTCACAAGGCCTTCCGGTATCCGGTTCAGTGGCAGACATTTTAAATTCTAACTTGTGACACATATCAGGGAGTGTTTTCTCTAATTTTTATAGTTTTATGTTTTCTATTAATTCTCGCTTTCTTGCCCTTCTGTTTTTTGTTTGTCGGTCGAATATTTATTTCTCCATCCGTGTGTATGCACGCATACACTACAATGATGGCTGTTCTTTGGTGGTGCAACTCCCTTTAACAGCAGAGAAACAGAAACAGGAATGTACGTGTCTACATTCGAATTTTTGCGAGTCCTGCCCGTTAACCTAGACGGTTAGACGGACCTAATGGTCCGTCATTTATATTAGGGCGTATGTCCAAATAAAAAAGCTTATATGCGAGTAACCACAGACAAAAGGTACCCCCTTTTGTGGATGGCACATGCAGAATCAATGAGTAAGCAGGTGACCACAGTTGAAAATACATTCAAAGGGGAAGAGTGGAGTATGTTAGATGAGAATATAAATATATAAACCAATAAAACCGTATTGAATCAGTTCTACAAATTAACGGTTCACATGAAACAAGAGACGTTTCGGGTTTTACCCTTCGTCAGCCACAGTTACAAACAGGTGACAAGGACAAGAATTACATATAGGTACTACAAAAACATACGATGATGAGAAACATACACCAAATGAGCGATACAAGCAGATGAAAAAAGTAAACACCCACAGTCCAAGAAATCATTTAAGGAAGTCAGATGAGAACTTGTCACTACCAACAGGTCATCATCAGCCTTGGAAGAGAGTGCAGAACTTGTGCCAATGGGACGGCACAGCTGGAAATTGATCAGCTGACAAAATGATCATGCTGGGGATGATGATGCCATTGTGCACACTGATGGGTCTGTAATCCGTGATGAGAAATCGGAGTAGGGTTTCTCTGTTAGAGTAAAGGGCAAAATCGTCGCTGAACATAGCGGGGCCTACATGATAACAACTCCAGCATGAAAATGGAGGTAGAGGCAGCTACTGCAGCCTTAAGCTGACTGTTTGAGACTTCATTAACAAGGGCAATTATTGAATCAGACTCACAATCCATGCTTCGGAAGGTCCAACGTGGATGGCTCCGGTATGAATGGAAAACCTTCATATACAACTCGAGTCTTCAGGATCTGGTGCGGATCTACTGTCCTGGTCATGCAGGGGTACGCGACAATGAAAGAGCTGACAGACTAGCTTCAAGATCACACATAGAAGGTGCATTGGATATCGATAAGGGGATAAGGGATGTATATTGAGGGCAATTAATGATCGTCTATTAAAGAATGACACTGCAATCGACGAATCATCAAGGCTAAGATTGCTGGAATTTGGCACTTAAACGTAAGATCAGCAGGGATGGGCGAATGAGAGGGTGCATCTGGCGTGTATACAACCAACGCGCAACAGGAATAACAAGGATTCATACGCTTGGACATTTGATGAGGGAGACTGAGCTCCTGTGTGTTTGCCCGGAGTGCAGTGACGTCGATTGTGATCAACAATATTAACAATAACAGACAATGTGGTCTGTGTCAAAGTAATATAATCTTTACAACTGTTCGAGTGAGAGGAAATCATCATTATTCTGTGCACTCTCTACGGAACTTGGAGCCACCACTGTAGCTGGTCTCCTTGCAGGAAGCCTGCACCTGGCATTCACATGCTCGTGCAGCGATAATTTATGCGGCAGTATGGTTTAAATGATGACATTTTGCCAGCATCCCCCCCCCCTTCCCGTGCACAACCTCATATTAGTCGGTCGCCTTGTACGACATGCCTAAGGGTGTAGTAATCCTATTCTTTCTTTGTCTCATAAGAGAGACCCCCCCCCCCCCCCCCCCCCCCAAGTACTACTTGGGGTAGAGAGAGAGAGGGGAAATGTCAAAAGTAAAACATGAGCAGCAGCAGATTTTTAATTTAAAAAAGTATTAAGAAGAGCAGAACAGCTCAGGCAAAAACAGCATTCTATAAAATGAAGAGTATTTTATGCAACAATTCTTTGTCAATGGAAATAAGAAAGAGAGACCTTCAGTGTTATACAGAACCAATCCTGACATATGGGAGTGAGTCGTGGACAATTAGTAAACAAGTTACGGAAGGCACTAGAGGCCGCATAGATGTGGTTTTACAGAAGAATGTTAACAATACCATGGACAGCCAAAAAGAGTAATGAGGATGTTCTGAAAGAGGCCAATGCACAAAGGAAACTTATTTCACAAGTTAGAAAGAACCAATTCACGTTTTTTGGGCATGTTATAAGAAGATGAAAGCTGGAATATATGGTAACAACAGGTAAGATTGAAGGGAAAAGAGATAGATAAAGAGAACAAATACTGGACAGTCTGACATCGTGGCACGGAAGGAGGTCAACAACAGAATTGATAAATTGTACTGGAGACAGTAAGTTGTGAAGAGACATGATCTCCTACGCCACTAGACATGGTACTTCAAGAAAAAGTCTGAGCACCTAGAAAAAAGCGAGACTTAACACTTGGTCCACTACTGGTAAAAGTAGTCTCACAGCAGATACAGCCGCAGGGGAGTGAAGTGTTAGAGACTTGACTATACTAGTGTTCTAACTTGATGAGGTGTGGGTGAACAGTTCCCTGCCTCATTGTCTTTGCTTTCAAGAGCATCAGGTCATCATTTTGTTGCAGCTTGATAGACTGGAGCATGACACTTGTCAAGTTATGAACCCTGGTAACTTTGCATCGAGAAGCAAACGTTCTAACCGTTCTGCCACTCAACAAGCTCGATCATAAGTAGGTTTGTTATAAACATAAGTTCTAAGATCGTATTTTCCTACTTATAAAACATAAATTTTTATACAGACACAAGAATATTTCTCGTGACTTCTTAACATTTTCTTTTGTAAATTATGGAAATAAAATAAATTTTAAAAAAATCCCCTTCATCCACTGATGGGTTATAATTATGATATATTCATTCATTCATTACCCTCCGCTCCCAAGGAGCATAGGCCGTCACCAAACACATACCAAGTCCTCCTGTCATGTGCCATCATTTCAAGTTCTTTCCACGTTCTCCTTATCATTTTCAAATCTGTTTCCAGCTCTCTTCTCCGTGTACTTCTTGGGTCTACCAATTATGATATATAGTGTCAATAATTCAAGATAATAACTTGGGTTTCCAATGTCTGAATGTGGCATCATGCCGCTCCTCCAATCAGTTTAAATAGAATAAATCAAAAGTGTCATTTTGGTGAACGTACATGTGCATGTGTGTGTGCTACCCTATACCTAACCAGCAGTCTATAACTTCTTATTTCTCTCTCCCTCTCTCTCTCTCTCTCTCTCTCTCTCTCTCTCTCTCTCTCTCTCTCTCTCTCTCTCTCTCACAGTCTCTCTCTTTGTCGCGCTCTCTCTCTCATTCTCTCCCCCTGTAAACTATTTCTATTTTCTTATAATTCAAAACCATATTATGAAGTCTACATATTCTAATCTTTCTCCATCTTAAACATATTCATATATATGCAGTACACCAAAATATGAATCAATAACATGTGATAACAATTATGGCCATCTATGTGTACCGTAGCATTACAGCAACAAAACGGATGACAAAACGTACCCATATTTTTAACATCCTATGGTGACTTTTGTCAATATTGTTTCGCTAACTGCGTGAGAATAAAAAGTTACGTTAAATATTACCAATTGTCAATGTTTTGTTCCTTTCCCGTCCTATTATTGTTGTTGTTGTTTTGCGTTGCTCCGCACGTAAAAGGAAATCATGTGGTTTAAGTCAAAAGTACGGATAACCCCGGATTCGTGTATACAGTTGTAATAATGTGTCTAATATTTTCTTGAACGCATGTTGTTGATTTTTGGAGAAGTTGTTTTGGTAACTATCGAATAAGTGAGAATAACTTTGGGTGTACTTGTACTTGTAAATTGACACTGATTTTCTGAAATTATCTTTATACTAGCAATAACCCGTCAAAATTGACAGGTTTTTAATTGCAGCCATCTTATCATTTTGATCCATAATAATAAGTCTGCAATACTTTAAATTAAAATTTTGTCTTGAAGAAACAATCAAAAACTTACATTTTAAGGTTATTTTTAAGAAAATGATGAGTTAAATCCGTTTCCCGAATGAAACTGGACAGAAGAGTATCTTGATTGTCTCTTGATTTAATCTGCATCTCCGCACCTTCCTGTCTCCAGTTCATGTACTGTTTATCAATTGTGTTGTTGGCTTCTTTCCATAATCAAACTGTTCGTGCACACCGTGATTTGCGCACTTTTCCATTTTCAGGAGAGTACATATAAGAGAAACAATACAATTATTGTCTAACTTTCAACCATCGTTGCACCTCTTAGCTGTGGTTGAAAGTTAATGTACTCTCTCGAAAATAAAACAGTGCGCAAATGACGGTGTGTATGATGTGACCGATCGATCGACGTACTTACGGCGGGAATTATGGTATTGGATTATTGTTTTTATCGTTTATTTCCCTCAATCTACTTTACTTGGGCATATTATAAGGAGAAAAATGGAGGATATTGTGACAATATCATAATATCAGACCGAAAGGTCTTTTATATTTGGACTTGTACCCTAATATAACCGACGGACATTGTGTCTAAGTGGAACGGAACGAGCCTCACCAATACGAGGCAAATAAAGAAACAGAATTGCGACAACAGGAAAGCTTGAAGAAAAAAACAAGAGAGAGAGAGAGAGAGAGAGAGAGAGAGAGAGAGAGAGAGAGAGAGAGAGAGAGAGAGAGAGAGGACGACAAACAGAGAAGGTAATGGACAGTTTAACATCAGCGCTTGGGAAGATGTCAACAGGAAGTTATGGGGGGACATCATCACCTACGCTACCAGGCATGGTACTAGAAGAATAAGATCTCCCTCAAAGCTAAGAACAGCTTACAAAAGTAAAACATACTTACTTACTTAGTCGTTCCTCTTCTACCCTGGGGTGTAGAGGTTTGCCAGAGAGAACGCCATACTATCCTTTCGGCTGTCTTTCTCCTGGTCTGGTTCCAGTCTAGTCCTCGATCCTTTAGAGACTCTCTAATGTAGTATTACCAGGGAACTCTGGGTCGTCCTGGAGGTCTGGATCCCTGGCTCTTAGTTTCCCATATTTGTCGTGGTAGCCGATCTTCTCCCATTCTGCAGACATGGCCAAACCATCGTAGTTGGTACTATTCTACTAGGGTCTGAAGGGGCTGAGTTTTGAGGTCATGGCGTATCGTTTGGTTTAAAAGTAAAACGATAAAGAGAAATATCTGCGCGCCGAACTGACAACTCAGAAATAACTTTTAACAAACAAATCAAACACCAACAAGATAAAGAGTTGGACATATAGAGACTTACTATTTAATGTACTTATTTTTCCTTTTTTTAAATTTTTTTTTACTTTTGCCGTGAAGCTGAATTTTTTTCCGTTCATGAACAACTCTATCGCATTGGCTGGTGTGAGAAAAGTAGGCCTTCAACAAACTTATGCCAAATCCTCCTGTCATATGCCATCAGCTCTTTCTGTATCTTCTTCACCATTCTCATTTCTGTTTCCACTTCTCTTCTCCACGTATTTTTCTTTCTACCTCGATATCTCTTACCCTGGAGATTCCATAACAAGGACTGCCTTGTGATGCTATCAACAGGTTTCCTCAGTGTGTTTCCTTTTCCCTCCTATTGTTGTTGTTGTTGTTTTGCGTTGCTCCGCACGTAAAGGGAAATCACGTGGTTTAAGTCAAAAGACTGTAACAATCCATCGCCAGCGAAAATGTGATAAGACTAAGATTAAAACGAAAGATTGTTTCACAGAGGAAGGGACCTGTGACGATATTCTCCATACAATAGCTAAATTAGATAATATTGTAGAGCATAAAGTCAAAAATAGGATAGAAAATAAAAATTGAGTACAGCGTAGTATTCGCCTACGCCAGCCCGCCTGTCGGTTTGATAAACCTAATAGCCGAATGAAAGATACTGTCTTTTCGAAAAATTCGTCCTTGAGATTAAATGTAACACTTTTGCAAGGTCAAGTCGAATTGCCAAGACGAGAGTGAAAGAATAAAAGAATAAAAGAGAGGAGGGATGGAAAGACAGAACCTAGAGAACGCCGTCTCGCGTTGAATTCACAAAAGCCAACTCGAGCAACATAGCCTTGGGCACGTTTCAAATTACGATACAAAACTAAAAAATGTTCGTCAATTGGTCATGTAAACAACCTTAGCTCTTATAAGGAATGACGTAATTCTAACGTACTACGGAAGATTCTCGTACTTATTTTGAAAATAGTTAGAAAAAGAATGGAACAGGTGGTAGTTTCTAGATTTGAAGACTAACATAGAAAAAATATGGAATTATGAACCATAATACATAGGGCCATAAAATCATATATTCGGATGCGTTATGATGTCCTGAGCAATAATATGGTGTCAGTTACCCACTAGTACAAAAAATAACCAAAATAATGGCAATAATATTATGTATGATAAGACGGACTGACGAGAAAAAAGATCACGCCTGCTTAATTGTTTCATAACATATTTTGAAAAAAGCTTTGAGTAAATAGGACTAAAAGGTACCAAGATTTTGATTGGCTGTAGTTTAAAGGAAGGCGAGAGGGGATTGGCTAACCTAACACTAAAAATATACTTGTAGTAGTAAACGTAGTATTTTGGGAATTGTTTTTTTAAAGTTCGATTTAAAATTCATAGTCGTCTGCTTCTATTGGCCAGCTTAGTTGATATTGAGGAAAAATTGTTAGGCTAGGACGCCATTTCTCAAAAAAATCTTGCCACGAGACGATGAGAGCAGAAGTGTAATTCTAAATACAAATATTATAAACTTCTGGACAGGGCAGTGATAAACTTGGGCCAGATCTGCCAGTCATCGTTGTTTGTGTGTAATATTCATTGAAATTGTGGTAAGATTAAATTTATTAACCATTTTATTTAAAATAAAGTTTGAATGTGAGATACTAACATACGACTGTAAGTAAGTGAGTCGATGGCAGACTTAGACAAAGCCTAGAGATTGCTCCATCATATGATAGCCTATCAGAGAGGTGTAGAACTACAAAATTATATATGATTGTCATCAAGGAGCATAACACCTATCCTATTGTATGGAAAAAGATTACTGTTGGAATTGCAGAGGCGTTGTAATCTTTGGGGGAGAGGAATACTGGTATACATTGTCACTTCAAAATATAATGGTACAATAGGTTGTCATTAAGAGCTGACCCTATGCGTTTGTTTGTACTGTACCTATAATTAACTGTGGAATCTAATTGTATACTTATTATAAAGAAGGATGCATAACCTTCTTATTTCAGGGGCTTTGTGGCCCTGACAGTCACATAAAACCAGGCTCGTGGGAATTGATTGATTCCTGACTTTGTTGCATAATTCGTGCACGTACTGGAGGCCATTGTCTTTTATGAAGTGAACCAGATGGTCCATCGAGCCTAGGACAAGACTTACCAGGGTTCTCATTCGAAGTTAAGTGCCCGTTCTGGCACCGAGAGTCTCAACCTTTATGAACCTCAGTTATTAGGAATAAAACTGACATTATCAAATAAAATAATTCCACTTGTGATACATGAAAATAAAATGAACGATAGGGAGTGATGATAATCAACAACATACCATTTTACATATACCAGTATTATCCTATTTAGAAAACTACACCTACACACTTTGATAATATTAATACTTGTATTATGGACAGAAGATCCATTGTATAAATTGAATATTGTAAATAATTCCATTGATTTCAATTTTGATTGTCAATCCTGATTCAAACAAAATAGAGTCAGGATAATAAATTGAAAAAAATTATTAACGTTACACAAAATTCACTACTGACTTACTTAAGATAGTCTTTTAAAGTGTAGTGTGTATGTGATTGTTGTAGTACTGTTGTGTTGTGTGGATAATAAAATACTTGTGTATATGTTTTGTTGGTTAATGCAACATTACACTACTTATACATAACCCTAGACACCAAACGTAGTCATCATACATTCTAGTCAAAGAATAAGTCTGAGTGAGATCATAAAGGTGGTAGCAGAAAGGTACCCTGTAACTTACCATAATATTTATTATATTCAGGGACCTTCACAGCTGACCTCATTCAGTACACTAAGAGTTCATAACAACAACATTTCATAACATCAAATCCACCACATATATTGGGTAGCTCGATTCCGGGATTTTTAAATTCTTATAAAATATATTAGGGTCTCAGGTCCCGGAAATTTTAATTACCTGCCAAATAAAATTAAAAGTATTATTTGTGGAAGTAAAATAGTGGTTGAGCTATCGGTGCCTGTGGTTGTTCTTAGTCATATTAGAAATTCTTAGTTATATTAGAAATTTGTCTAATTAGGAATTTTAAAAGGTTGCATAGTACAGAATGGCTGATCTGGCAAAGTTTCGATCTGCTGCTGTGCAGACGGCTAGAGAGATGGGCATGGACGGACCAGAGCTGGTCCAGTACGTAACCTCAGAATGTGACAAGTACATTGAAAAGTAAGATAGGAAATTAGCGGAAGAAAGAAAATTACAGTTACAAATTAAGACTGACAAAGAAATTAAGAGGTTGCAGATTGAGGCTGACAAAGAGGCTAGGGCATTGGAGGCGGATAGGGAGGCGGAGATTAAAAGGCTCCAATTTGAAGAGAAGAAATTAGAAACAGAAAGAGAAGAAAAGAGATTAGCTGCAGAAAGAGAAGAAAAAAAGGCTGAAAGGGAAGCAGAAGGTAGGAGATTGCAGAGGGAGCACGAGTTACGACTAAGGGAGTTGGAATTACAAGGCCATGCTCCTGAAAATGGTGCCAGTCCCTTTACCTCCGATGCCACTGCTAGTCAGGGAGCCTCAACCTCAGCTATGGGTTTTCATTTAGACCATTTTGTTGAGAAAGACGATGACATAGAAAGTTTTCTGGGTAGATTTGAACTGTTGGCTACCACGTATGGTTTAGAGAGAAAAAGATGGAGCCTAAAGTTATCCCAGGGGCTTAGGGGAATGTCACGTGACCGATAATCTATTTTACCATCTTGTCCATAATTTGATTACTTTTTAAATGTCCTGGTTTTCCTCGTCATTTTGTATTTTCTTTTTCTTTCATTTTCTACCTTCGTGGCCAAACTTTTTCACCTTCTCAAACCCCACCCGAGGTTTGGTTACGTTCCGGCCTGTAGCGGTCAGCGAACGATAATATTATCTAAGCCGCACCTGGTCTGACCAGGGGAATATCTCTTACGTTTAAAGCCTTTGATCACGAGCGAAAGGGTCCCTGTGTTTGGCTTCCAGAACGCTGCTTCGGATCATAATATTATGCATCCTGGAAACAGGGGGAGACAAACTCGAGGTCAGTCTTTGGGTTTTCGCCCCTTAGACAAGATAGAGCATAATGTTATGCATTTCTCTACCTGGGGAACTTTCGCACGATTTCTTTTGTCTTATTCTAGATTACGTCTTTCGCCGAACTTCTGTAGAAATATGCAGGCCAGGTGTCCGGGGGGAGCGTCCTTTGTAATCTATAAGAGTGATGGGTTTAATAGACAAAGACATTCGTGACATATTCCTGGCCCGTAGATGACCATCATGAGATAAGGCAAACTTTAACACAATACTAGAATGTGTTTGCCTATGTTCTAGTCATTTTCGGGGTGAGTTGACATATCTTATAATTATTATATTAGATTCATGTTAGCTTTTATATATCTGTTAGGAAAGTGAATTTATTTCTGAGGACTTCTCCTAGTAATTTAGTTCAGTGATAAGATTACACTGCCTACGGCCTTAATTAAGTGGTGCTTAAACTGTTACGGTTTATCATGGGTTAAATGTTAAACTTACAATAACAGATATTAGGCGTAGAATCAGTCCACGAATGCTTACCATTGGGTTAAGAGTCAGCAAAATTAACTGTCATTTCTGTAAGATAATGTCAGGTGTGGATTGTTCACTTTAAAACTGAATAGTGAGACGCAGGCAATAATTCTGGATTATAGGAGATAGTCACTTATTCCTTTTGGATAGATATTTCTAGTGGCAAGGGAGAGTCATTTTATGCTTACTTGTGTGGCTAGGCACTAGTCTATAATTTTCACTGAAAGCAGTCACCAGGCATAGATATAATTATATCTTATGATCTAGCCACAACTGTATTATTATAGCAAGAACATTGCATTTTCTTTGTACTCATTTTGTGGAATGCTAATATATTTTCCAAAGGGGACATACGATTTATTTGTGTAATGTCAAATGCTGTAATCTGTTTATGTAAATTCATTTAATGTTGTAAGATGAATAAGCATATTCATTTAACTGTAACTACAGGTTAGGTTTCCTGTATGTTGAGATTGGGAGAAGAGGAGTAGATTTTTGCTGTCAGAACATTTAATGACAGTTACATGGGTGTACAAAAGATATTAAGCCTATGCGGGCGCGTGTTGATAATTGATATTTTTAAGGAACAGGAGACATGGTTAAAGACAGCCCTAAACTATCATAGCAATAACTACAATAAATTTAATCCCATAGTGGGGCGAAACTTTCTGTATAAAGTTAGTGTGATTTATTATTTGCTTGAGGTAAAAGGTTTTTTTTTTGGGTCTCAGTTTCAGGGAGACCGAATCGCTAGAGCAGATTCCAGTCAGGCGAAGAACGAAATATTCTCTTCGATCTAGAGGGTTTCTGAATACCGCTAGCGTCACGAATCGTCAACCCCGTTCCTGAATCAAAACCCCTTTTTGTCAACGCCAAGTTAAGCTCACGCAGTGCAACGGAGCCAACGCTAAATCTGGAATCATCAAATATAGTAGTAGTTCTCTACTCGCCTATTGGATTACCAGCCAGAGCATTGCGGCTTCCAGAATATCAAAACCGCCCAGCAAGCCTATAGCAGAATTCCATATCACCCACCTTTTTGTGCCTAAACGGGGCACTCAGCAAACCACAGCCAAACCAGTTTAAACAGGATTTACAGCCAAGCAGAGCCTAGCGCCGGATAAGCGCGCCTGGGACTCTTTGTCCTCAAGTGACTTCTTCTGGTGTATTTTCTGGATACTTAAAACCCCGCACGTATGAGCAGAATCTATGGACAGAGTTCCAGCCCCACTTGCGCCAGTAGGGGGGAGTCACCAACGATAGCGCCTATACAGTGATTTTATTCAGGTTAATTCCATCACCGATGGCGGATATATACGAAAAAACCACTTACTGGAGCTATTCCATTGGTCCCCGAAAGCGGACAGGCTGTCGCTAAGTTCATTCAGTTGGTCAGCAGGAGATAAACAGCGTCCCCCAGCCCACCTCGCGTCAGTAGGGGAGAGTCACCAACGTTTAGTACCAACAAGGACAGTTTTGTAGGCTTAGTCCCTCACGAAGGGTCTACATATGAGACACTGTCTGGACTATTTCATCTGGTCCCCGAAAGCGGAAGGACTGACAAGCAGTTTATTCATTTTGGTAAACAGGAGGTAAATAGAGTCTTCCAGCCCAACTCGCGCCAGTAGGGGGGAGGCACCAACGATAGCGCCTATACAGTGATTTTATTCAGGTTAATTCCATCACCGATGGAGGATATATACGAAAAAACCACTTACTGGAGCTATTTCATCTGGTCCCCGAAAACGGAAGGACTGCCACTCGATTATTTATCTCTCTGTGTTCTACAGGTTCATGTCGGTGGTCTGTGTGTGTGTTTGTGGGGGTGTATTTGCATTATTGGTGGTTATTGATGATTATTGATGATTATTTATGACTGATGAATATTTTGATTATTGATGTAATTTATGCTGTGTATGATGATATGCATTAATTCCATGCTTTTCTTCTTTAATAAAGTTTACACATTTATTAATGCGCTGTTCCCGACCCTTTTCATCCATAATTAACTTGTTTAGCTCTTTACTATAATCTCTATGTATGATAAGAGAAAAGAGAGAGAGCAGGAGGTGCTTAGACAGACATAAGTGAGTTGAGGCTTGGAGAGAGAGATCATTTTGGTAAATCTTCTTCCAGGTTGTCTCAAGTCCATCTCCTATTTACACCTTTCTGTGTGTGTAATCTATAACCTTGTCAGTCCACTATCCCTTGTCGATTTCGCTACTGTTGTCCAACTCGACAAATACTCTACACTTTACTCAACCACGACAATTAATGGGAGCCCGTCCGAGATTCTAGAACCCATCTAGTACGACATTTAATATGTGCTCGATCCGAGGATAAATCTCTCACAAGATTCTATCTTGATTCTTAGAGTTTAGTGTTCGGCAGATTATAGGAATTTCTTTCCCCTAGACATTTCGAACTATTTCTTTTGGGTGGAAGTCGGAACAGCGTTTTTCTCCACAGCAATCATAAATACTAAGTTACATTTATTGTTCATGCTACACATGAGACAGCTGGTAAAGGTTGATGGTATCACTGCTGAGTTTTTGGTTGACAAATCTGACGACTATTGTTGTAAAAGTCAGAAAATGTTTTTTTTAAGGGTTAATATTTTTTTCAGGAGTAGCTCTTTAATCTGAGATAAGAAGCTACAGATAGTCAGTTACTAGCTTGCATTTGTACCAAGGGAGGGTGTTCATTCGGATGATAGTAACCAATCCTCTCAATAGCTTAGTACTGACAGAACTGGGGTGAAGTGATAGTAATAAGTTTTACATCACTTAAATTTTTTTAAGTTTTTTGGGGTTTTTGCTTGTCGATCAGAGTAGCTACAAACTTTCTTGTTTTTAAAGTTCCCAGGCTAGCCTAGATTTTATTGATTATTAAGTTAATCAGCACCTAGTGGACTAGGTAACTAAGATCTCTAGGTTCTATTCTTCTATAGTGTTTGCTCACCCTGATATAATGGCCGATCTAGATAAAGTGCATAGGATTGCCCTCGAGGTAGCTAAGTACATGGAGTACAAGGAAAGCGAAATCCAGCCCTTTCTAGAATTTGCAGTAAGCCTGCAGGATCAATACGAGGTAGACAATTGGTTTGACAGCCGTTTAATCTTGGCATGGTCCTGTAAACAAACTGGGGAGAGTGAAGCATTCACCCGACAGTATGTAGAAGAAGTGATAGAAGATGAGAAGCAAAGGGAAAAGCAAAGACAAGAACGGGACAAGCAATTGGAAATGGAGCGACAAGGAAGGGACAGAGAAAGCCAAGAATGGGACAGGCTACACCAAATCAGAATGGATGAACTGGATAGCCAAATTCGGAGGGTGGAAACAGATACTAAAGGTAGTCACTCTACTTCCCCTTCTTCTGTGCCCTTAACGGTCAACGCCCCTGCGAACCTTGCGCCCATGAAAGAAAACTTGCCTGCTAAAACCGAACCCTAACTCCAGAAAATTGACTTTCCTTTGGACTTGGATCCGAAGCCCAAACAAGGAAAGAATTTACGTCAGGACAGCAGACCTAAAACCACAGGGAAAATTACGCAACGTTCCCAGGCATGGAAACTGCACAAAGGTGAGAGAGGTGCTAACAAGCATTGTAATACGGATTGTTCCCGTTTGGCAAGCGGCGAACCCCGAGCCTCTCACGCTCCAGACCGAGCAGCACCTAACCGACACGTGACGTCGAGAAAAGGGAGCCACACCCTATCACGTTATATTTCGCAAGATTCCCGGCCGGACAGCGAAAAACCATATGCAGAGGCGCATCCCTCCAACTCAACGATCGTAGAATGGAGGCGCCGCTCCTCTTATCACCCTGAGCTTAAAAGGTGCAAGAATAAGTCGCCTGCTAAAAGGGGCAAACTTTCCAAACCGTTCCAAGGAACTTTGGAAAAACACACCGAGAGTTTTTTCTCGGGCACTTCGCGATCTAACGGGATCTCAAACCATCCAGTCTTTTGCATGCAGTCTGCGGGTCCTGTCAACCAGGAAGTGGATCTCGCATTGCAGGACAAAGTTCAACTGACGCCAGTAACTTCCTCAGGGAAGGGCAAAGTTGACGTTTATAGTGGACACAGGTGTCGCATGAAAATATAATTAATAGTAGATAAAGCTTGACAGCTGTATATGTTGAGGAACAATAGTGCACACGGAAGTGTGATAGTGATGCGCAAGAGAGATAGGCAGAAGGCACAGGCTGAGTCAGTGAGTTCTTCACTAAGAAAACCACACACACAGCTCTTCTTGTTTTCTCTGGCGACAATATTACTCTTTTGCACACACTGTGTCACTCACAAAAAGTAGGGTAAAGAAGTAAAGTTAGATTGAGGATTTGGTAGTCTGAACTGAACGAACAATCCTATCGAGGTTAACTCAATTTTATTCAATTTAGAAATGTAAATAAATCAATAAGGATTTTACAGCACATAATAATAAAGATTATCACGAGAAAACAAACTCACAACAATTTGATGATTTTAAAGAAGAAAAAAAAAATTATTACACCAATAGTGAAAACAAGGATTATGAATGAATTGTGTTAGTAAAGTTCCCGGCAGGCCTGATAGGCTTTTGCTGGAAAATATGTGAAATACTGTTTGTGTGTAAATGAATGTTTGTTCCTTTGTTCCTTTGGTGTGAATGTTGGAAACGACTTATATCCTGGGGGTCTCTTGGAAAAATATATCGTAATCCAATGCTTGAAATTAACTTCACTGTTCTAATAAGGTATCCACAAAGGGCACAGAATCTGAACACGATTTTATAAATCCAAGATTGGGGTAACGACTTCACTGTTCGAATAAGGTATCCACAAAGGGCACAGAATCTGAACACGATTTTATAAATCCAAGAAAGGTGTAACGTATCCACAGTTGATGCGATATCCACAGATAACGAATTTGCTTCCAAAGGTGGGATGGAGGGTTATAATGGGTGGAGTATGGTACGGGTGATGGTTGTTAAGGGTAATATCAGGTGTTGAGAATCGTTGCAATAATTGCAGTAATTGAAGTAATTGAAATGATTGAAATAATCGAAATAATTGAAGGGAATTATTGTGACTGGTGGACGAGGACTATATGGCCACTGGCCAAAGGTAACCTCTTTTCAGCAATACGAGACAAGACTTTGCACTTGAAGGGAATTATTGTGACTGGTGGACGAGGACTATATGGCCACTGGCCAAAGGTAACCTCTTTTCAGCAATACGAGACAAGACTTTGCACTGCGTAAATCCGCTCCGGGATTTTAGTCTGTTAAGTTTAAACGAGAGGGCACTTGGTGTGTTTAACTCAAGTCTCCCTATGTACAGTTTTACTTTACAAGACTACGAAATGCGTCTTTCTCTTACAGTTGCTTAACACCAAGTGAAGTCTAAACTAGTTTCTTAAAGACAGAAAGAAAGAAAGAAAGAATTATTTTCGATTTACCCGCTACATTTTTTAAAGTTCCCACGATAGCAAAAAGTATCGCTGCAAATTAGTTTGCATATAGAATGTCACTTGTACGTGCTGTGGTTCCGAGCTCAGAAGTTTTAACAATGAGGAAGAAGACAGGCCATAAATTTCTAGACAGACGAGTCTGGAAATTCCTAACGAACGTGAACGCTGCTTGACCGTATCTTCACCTGGGTTAAGGTGGGGAAAAGGCAAGTGCGTGAGAAACATTTTTTCGAAAACTTAGGATAGACAGAAAATAAAGCAATATACAGGATGGACAGAAAATTTCAAATATGCAAATTATCTTCACTCTGCGACAACAGGGTTCCATGCGAAGGGATCCCTGGTATTCCATTTGAGTCTCTCACACTTCTCAGGGCAGAAGACAGTGAGAAAAGCTGCCTTACTACTGTACAAGGAGCCATTGTTGAGAGCCTTGGCTCACGTCATGCTAGTACCGGTAAAGCGACTCAACAAACTCTGCAACTCGCAGACATTACCTATCTTTCTCTACGGATAGAAGCTACGGAGATCTGTTATGATTTAGTAGAACCACAGAATGCGATCGATTACTCTCTGCTTCAGGCAGCTGAGTTCTCTCATTCAAATTGCATTATTCCAGTGGTCGCAACCCCACTGATGGACAGCACAGTAGTCGCCTCCGCCAGGCCATTCCAGAGCAACTTGATCATTTCCGTTGACCAAGCCAGAGTTGTGACTGGCAAGGCAAGGAAAGCTCCAGATCCACCTTTAGACGGCACAGGTCTGAAGATTGATCAATGCTCCCACCGAAACAGGGGAGTAGGTGTGGAGAGGCAGAAGAAAAATGCTAGCATTTCTTCGGCCAACGAACGGCTTTATTTGCCAACTAGGGTTACACGCGCGCGGAAAATTCCGATAGACTGCAGCTATAGAGGGTTATTCAAGGCCACGCCCGTGACAGGTAAATATATACATAAGCAGCCTGAGCCCATCAATGATTACACTGCACATAACAGGCGGATTATCTACGCAGTGGCCAGTGAGTTCAGGCAGGGCCGAAAACCACAACAGGTGCGGATAATTTTCCGGACCATAAACAGGCACAGCGAATGGTGGAACCAAGATCAGGTTCACACGGAAACGAAGGGCGACAGCGCCGACTGGCCTCGCAAAATCCCATTCGCTGAACGTCTATTAGTCAGAGGGAAGAAAAGAAATGAACTCGGAGCTAGTCATACAGTACTGACAGCAATTGGATACGATTTTGGTTATGATTATAGAAGGTTCTTACGACATGTAACGGACATCGATGGAAAAGATAAATTACTGTCATTTTTGTCCGTATTCCTCGAACTTTAAAAGGGGGGGGGGGGGGGGCCCTTGTCACGTGACCGATAATCTATTTTACCATCTTGTCCATAATTTGATTACTTTTTAAATGTCCTGGTTTTCCTCGTCATTTTGTATTTTCTTGTTCTTTCATTTTCTACCTTCGTGGCCAAACTTTTTCACCTTCTCAAACCCCACCCGAGGTTTGGTTACGTTCCGGCCTGTAGCGGTCAGCGAACGATAATATTATCTAAGCCGCACCTGGTCTGACCAGGGGAATATCTCTTACGTTTAAAGCCTTTGATCACGAGCGAAAGGGTCCCTGTGTTTGGCTTCCAGAACGCTGCTTCGGATCATAATATTATGCATCCTGGAAACAGGGGGAGACAAACCCGCGGCCAGTCTTTGGGTTTTCGCCCCTTAGACAAGATAGAGCATAATGTTATGCATTTCTCTACCTGGGGAACTTTCGCACGATTTCTTTTGTCTTACTCTAGATTACGTCTTTCGCCGAACTTCTGTAGAAATATGCAAGCCAGGTGTCCGGGGGAGCGTCCTTTGTAATCTATAAGAGTGATGGGTTTAATAGACAAAGACATTCGTGACATATTCCTGGCCCGTAGATGACCATCATGAGATAAGGCAAACTTTAACACAATACTAGAATGTGTTTGCCTATGTTCTAGTCATTTTCGGGGTGAGTTGACATATCTTATAATTATTATATTAGATTCATGTTAGTTTTTATATATCTGTTAGGAAAGTGAATTTATTTCTGAGGACTTCTCCTAGTAATTTAGTTCAGTGATAAGATTACACTGCCTACGGCCTTAATTAAGTGGTGCTTAAACTGTTACGGTTTATCATGGGTTAAATGTTAAACTTACAATAACAGATATTAGGCGTAGAATCAGTCCACGAATGCTTACCATTGGGTTAAGAGTCAGCAAAATTAACTGTCATTTCTGTAAGATAATGTCAGGTGTGGATTGTTCACTTTAAAACTGAATAGTGAGACGCAGGCAATAATTCTGGATTATAGGAGATAGTCACTTATTCCTTTTGGATAGATATTTCTAGTGGCAAGGGAGAGTCATTTTATGCTTACTTGTGTGGCTAGGCACTAGTCTATAACTTTCACTGAAAGCAGTCACCAGGCATAGATATAATTATATCTTATGATCTAGCCACAACTGTATTATTATAGCAAGAACATTGCATTTTCTTTGTACTCATTTTGTGGAATGCTAATATATTTTCCAAAGGGGACATACGATTTATTTGTGTACTGTCAAATGCTGTAATCTGTTTATGTAAATTCATTTAATGTTGTAAGATGAATAAGCATATTCATTTAACTGTAACTACAGGTTAGGTTTCCTGTATGTTGAGATTGGGAGAAGAGGAGTAGATTTTTGCTGTCAGAACATTTAATGACAGTTACATGGGTGTACAAAAGATATTAAGCCTATGCGGGCGCGTGTTGATAATTGATATTTTTAAGGAACAGGAGACATGGTTAAAGACAGCCCTAAACTATCATAGCAATAACTACAATAAATTTAATCCCATAGTGGAGAGAAACTTTCTGTATAAAGTTAGTGTGATTTATTATTTGCTTGAGGTAAAAGGTTTTTTTTTTGGGTCTCAGTTTCAGGGAGACCGAATCGCTAGAGCAGATTCCAGTCAGGCGAAGAACGAAATATTCTCTTCGATCTAGAGGGTTTCTGAATACCGCTAGCGTCACGAATCGTCAACCCCGTTCCTGAATCAAAACCCCTTTTTGTCAACGCCAAGTTAAGCTCACGCAGTGCAACGGAGCCAACGCTAAATCTGGAATCATCAAATGTAGTAGTAGTTCTCTACTCGCCTATTGGATTACCAGCCAGAGCATTGCGGCTTCCAGAATATCAAAACCGCCCAGCAAGCCTATAGCAGAATTCCATATCACCCACCTTTTTGTGCCTAAACGGGGCACTCAGCAAACCACAGCCAAACCAGTTTAAACAGGATTTACAGCCAAGCAGAGCCTAGCGCCGGATAAGCGCGCCTGGGACTCTTTGTCCTCAAGTGACTTCTTCTGGTGTATTTTCTGGATACTTAAAACCCCGCACGTATGAGCAGCCATCTATGGACAGAGTTCCAGCCCCACTCGCGCCAGTAGGGGGGAGTCACCAACGATAGCGCCTATACAGTGATTTTATTCAGGTTAATTCCATCACCGATGGCGGATATATACGAAAAAACCACTTACTGGAGCTATTCCATTGGTCCCCGAAAGCGGACAGGCTGTCGCTAAGTTCATTCAGTTGGTCAGCAGGAGATAAACAGCGTCCCCCAGCCCACCTCGCGTCAGTAGGGGAGAGTCACCAACGTTTAGTACCAATAAGGACAGTTTTGTAGGCTTAGTCCCTCACGAAGGGTCTACATATGAGACACTGTCTGGACTATTTCATCTGGTCCCCGAAAGCGGAAGGACTGACACGCAGTTTATTCAATTTGGTAAACAGGAGGTAAATAGAGTCTTCCAGCCCAACTCGCGCCAGTAGGGGGGAGGCACCAACGATAGCGCCTATACAGTGATTTTATTCAGGTTAATTCCATCACCGATGGAGGATATATACGAAAAAACCACTTACTGGAGCTATTTCATCTGGTCCCCGAAAACGGAAGGACTGCCACTCGATTATTTATCTCTCTGTGTTCTACAGGTTCATGTCGGTGGTCTGTGTGTGTGTTTGTGGGGGTGTATTTGCATTATTGGTGGTTATTGATGATTATTGATGATTATTTATGACTGATGAATATTTTGATTATTGATGTAATTTATGCTGTGTATGATGATATGCATTAATTCCATGCTTTTCTTCTTTAATAAAGTTTACACATTTATTAATGCGCTGTTCCCGACCCTTTTCATCCATAATTAACTTGTTTAGCTCTTTACTATAATCTCTATGTATGATAAGAGAAAAGAGAGAGAGAGCAGGAGGTGCTTAGACAGACATAAGTGAGTTGAGGCTTGGAGAGAGAGATCATTTTGGTAAATCTTCTTCCAGGTTGTCTCAAGTCCATCTCCTATTTACACCTTTCTGTGTGTGTAATCTATAACTCTGTCAGTCCACTATCCCTTGTCGATTTCGCTACTGTTGTCCAACTCGACAAATACTCTACACTTTACTCAACCACGACAGGGAACAGCTTATGAAGTTTTTGCCAAAATGAGCAGGGATGATCAAGACAATTATGACATGTTATAGCAGGCTCTTTTGTTAAGGTATGAAAAGAACGGAGAATTTTACAGGAAAAAATTTAGGAATGCCAGGCTACTGTCGGGTGAGACTTATCACCAGTTCTCTGCACGTTTAGAGACCTACTTGGAGAAATGGACTGCTCTGGGGAAAACCCAAAATCTTAAAGAAATGATCCTTATTGAGCAATTGAGAGAGTCCATGGCTCCAGACTTGAGAAAGTTTCTCATAGAACAAGGTGCAGAGAGGCTGGGTGAGTTACTCAATGTCGCTGAGAGGTGTCAGGCAGCCCAAGCAGAGGTATCGGGCACAAAAAAGAAACAGGTAGACAATTATAAGGCTCCTCAAATCTTTAACAGATTTGACAACAAAGATCAGGGAAACAAAGGTAAACAACATTTTGATAGGCCACGAAATGATTATAGAAATAAAAACCCACAATTCAATGACAGAAAATATGAGGAAAGAAAACCCTTTCATAAAGGTAGATTATATTGTAGATGGTGTAAGATGGACAACCATAACACCGAAAAGTGTACTAGGAAACCTCCTAACTTCGCTGCAATGAAAACGGGGAGAAAGGGAGCCAAGGCCAACCCTACTAAACAGCAGGAACCGTATCATCCCCCAGTGTGTGAAGAAGTAATATGTAATGGAGTCACCATAAGGTGCTTGTATGATACTGGATTGGATTATGATTCCGTTGTGAGTTCTCACCTGGTGCAAGCAGATCAATACACCACAGAAACAGTGGAGATCCAAGCTGCAACCAAGGAAGTAGCGACTATGACACTTCCCATCGCCTGGATAAATGTAAAAAAGCGATATGTGGAAGGAATCATCAAAGCAGCTGTGATAAATGAACCAATCTACCCTCTGATATTGGGGTGTAGATATGTCTTCTTGGGGAATCCCAAGAGACCTGTGATCATGGCAACAGTGCAGACCAGATCGCAGTCTAAAAAGGAAGAGGAAAACCCAATAAATACCCATCCAGATGAGATGAGGAAGGCGCAGGCTGAGGATAAGACCCTCAAGCCTTGTTTTAAGAAATTGCCCAAATGTCATACACCTCCAGGCAAGGGAGACTTCTATATGAAAAACAAATTGATATATAGGAAGGCTGGAACTGGATCCAATGGTCACAGACAGCTGGTCCTTCCAAAGGCATATAGGGCAGATATAATAAGGAGACTACATGTTGGAAAAGATGGGGACCACGAGAAAATAGGTACCATCTGCCAAAAAGTTTCTCAAAAATACTATTGGCCCGACGTAAATGTCGACATTGAGAATTTTGTAGAAGCATGTAGCAGATTGCACGAGGGAACCCCCACAAGAGGGAAAAATAAAAATAAATTTAATAATGTAGACAAATTGGAATGGGAACCCCCTTTTCACACACAGTCTTCACTTGAGTGTATTAACATGGCAACTCTGTACAGAGGGCCAAAACTGGTTGTATCCCAGAATAAGCCGACAATCCCTCGGTCGGAATTATGTGAACTGGAGGAAAATAAAAGAGAGAGGAGATCTCTCACAAGGAATTTAAAGTGGGGAGAAAACCCCAAGAAAAGAATTGGTAGTGGACGATTTGTGAGTGATGATTCTAGGAAGAAAAGTCCTCACTATAAGGCTTCTAATGTAAAGGACCTGACAAGTGCCAGGAAAAATAAGTATATAAAATTAAAAGTCCATATGAAGCCTTGTTAAGGACGTGGACTGATGATAAGGCAGAAGAAAATATCACCTCATCATATCAATATGTGAACGAGCTGACCACTCGTCTTAAAACTGGCTGGAAACTTGCTAATGATAATTTGAGACAAGCCAGGAAAAAACATGCTGCCTATTATAATAAGAAGGCGAAGGATAGAGATTTAGCTGTGGGAGAGAAGGTCCTCCTTCTATTACCAGGCAGTAATAATAAGTTGCAGATTGGATGGCAAGGTCCATATACAGTTCTAGAGAAGGTGTCTTGAACAAATTATAAGATAGATAAAAAGGGGAAAGAGAAAATCTATCATCTGAATCTCCTGAAAAAATTTCTGGAATGAGAAAATCAGGACGAGACACACTTACTAACCTTGTCCATCGCAACGGGAATGAAAAACGAACCACTCACCTCTCATGAATATCCGCTACATCCCTGTGAGACAGCCGCACATGTAAAAATCAGTAAACACTTAACGAAAAATCAGAGGGAGAGAGTTCAAAAGGTTCTGACTAATCATACAGATGTGTTAACGGACAAACCGGGGCATACAAATTTATTGGAATATGATATGAAACTTGTAGACCCAACACCAATCTGTATGAGAGCCTATACGATCCCGTTTGCAAAGGAGACAGCTTTAAAGAAGAGATAGAGTATTTGTTGAAAGAAGGAATTATTTCACACAGTGAATCCCCGTACAGTTCTAGTGTAGTTCTGTTGAGAAAACCCTCTGGGGAACACAGACTGTGTATAGATTACAGGAAACTGAATGCTGTCACAGAAGGTCAGGTGGATCCATTACCTGATACAAATCAGCTGTTTGCTAGGCTGAACAAAGCTAAATATTTCTCTAAGGTGGATCTGAGCAAAGGCTATTATCAGATTCCAGTAAAACCTGAGGTTAGACCGTATTTAGACTTTAGCACCTCGGATGGACATTATGAATTCAACATGTTGCCTTTTTGGGTTGAAAAATGCTCCGAGTGTGTTCTCTAGAATGATGCGAAAGTTGTTGGATCCCCTGAATAATCCATGTATCACGAATTTCATGGATGATATTCTCATTGCTACAGAAACATTTGAGGAACACATTAACTCTCTGAATATGTTGTTGGATAGACTCAGGGAGGCAAACCTGACGGCTAGACCGACCAAATGTTGTATTGGATGTAAAGAGTTGGAATTCTTGGGACACACAGTATCTCAGGGAAGCATGACCCCTGACCCCAAGAACTTGGAGAAATTGAAGAAAGCTCCGACGCCACAGACAAAAAAAGATGTGAGATCTTTTGTCTCGTTGTGTGGTTTTTTTACCAGAAATATATTAAAAATTTTAACTCGATTTGTGCACCACTGACGGATTTAACACGCAAAGGAAATCCTGATAGAATTACTTGGTCCGAGCAGTGTGAATCGGCCTACCAAGAGTTAAAAGAAAAACCCACAAGCAAGCCTATATTGAAATTGCCCGACTTGAGTCAAGAGTTTGTTGTGAGGACGGACGCGAGTAACGTCGGATTAGGGGCAGCCCTATTACAAAGATCCAATTCACTTGATGGGGAATTAACCCCAGTTGCTTATGCTAGCCGTAAGCTGAACACAGCGGAACAAAAATATTCAACTAGTGAAAAGGAATGTCTGGCTTTTATATGGGCGATAAAAAAGTTCAAAATCTATCTCTATGGTAGATCATTTAGGATTCAAACAGATCATAAACCACTTGTATTTCTGTCGCAAGCAAGACATAAAAATGCTACATTATTACGTTGGCATTTGCTCTTACAGCCATACCAATTTATCATAGAATATATCCCCGGGTCGGATAATGTAATTGCAGACTTTTTAAGTAGACACCCATACGACGAAAATCAGAGTAGTTACCAGGCATAATGATTTAAATTTATCTATGTGTATTTCGAATTATGAACTGACATTATGTAGTCTGTTCTAAAGTGGGGAGATATGTGACGATATTCTCCATACAATAGCTAAATTAGATAATATTGTAGAGCATAAAGTCAAAAATAGGATAGAAAATAAAAATTGAGTACAGCGTAGTATTCGCCTACGCCAGCCCGCCTGTCGGTTTGATAAACCTAATAGCCGAATGAAAGATACTGTCTTTTCGAAAAATTCGTCCTTGAGATTAAATGTAACACTTTTGCAAGGTCAAGTCGAATTGCCAAGACGAGAGTGAAAGAATAAAAGAATAAAAGAGAGGAGGGATGGAAAGACAGAACCTAGAGAACGCCGTCTCGCGTTGAATTCACAAAAGCCAACTCGAGCAACATAGCCTTGGGCACGTTTCAAATTACGATACAAAACTAAAAAATGTTCGTCAATTGGTCATGTAAACAACCTTAGCTCTTATAAGGAATGACGTAATTCTAACGTACTACGGAAGATTCTCGTATTTATTTTGAAAATAGTTAGAAAAAGAATGGAACAGGTGGTAGTTTCTAGATTTGAAGACTAACATAGAAAAAATATGGAATTATGAACCATAATACATAGGGCCATAAAAATCATATATTCGGATGCCTTATGATGTCCTGAGCAATAATATGGTGTCAGTTACCCACTAGTACAAAAAATAACCAAAATAATGGCAATAATATTATGTATGATAAGACGGACTGACGAGAAAAAAGATCACGCCTGCTTAATTGTTTCATAACATATTTTGAAAAAAGCTTTGAGTAAATAGGACTAAAAGGTACCAAGATTTTGATTGGCTGTAGTTTAAAGGAAGGCGAGAGGGGATTGGCTAACCTAACACTAAAAATATACTTGTAGTAGTAAACGTAGTATTTTGGGAATTGTTTTTTTAAAGTTCGATTTAAAATTCATAGTCGTCTGCTTCTATTGGTCAGCTTAGTTGATATTGAGGAAAAATTGTTAGGCTAGGACGCCATTTCTCAAAAAAATCTTGCCACGAGACGATGAGAGCAGAAGTGTAATTCTAAATACAAATATTATAAACTTCTGGACAGGGCAGCGATAAACTTGGGCCAGATCTGCCAGTCATCGTTGTTTGTGTGTAATATTCATTGAAATTGTGGTAAGATTGAATTTATTAACCATTATATTTAAAATAAAGTTTGAATGTGAGATACTAACATACGACTGTAAGTAAGTGAGTCGATGGCAGACTTAGACAAAGCCTAGAGATTGCTCCATCATATGATAGCCTATCAGAGAGGTGTAGAACTACAAAATTATATATGATTGTCATCAAGGAGCATAACACCTATCCTATTGTATGGAAAAAGATTACTGTTGGAATTGCAGAGGCGTTGTAATCATTGGGGGAGAGGAATACTGGTATACATTGTCACTTCAAAATATAATGGTACAATAGGTTGTCATTAAGAGCTGACCCTATGCGTTTGTTTGTACTGTACCTATAATTAACTGTGGAATCTTATTGTATACTTATTATAAAAAAGGACGCATAACCTTCTTATTTCAGGGGTTTTGTGGCCCTGACAGTCACATAAAACCAGGCTCGTGGGAATTGATTGATTCCTGACTTTGTTGCATAATTCGAGCACGTACTGGAGGCCATTGTCTTTTATGAAGTGAACCAGATGGTCCATCGAGCCTAGGACAAGACTTACCAGGGTTCTCATTCGACGTTAAGTGCCCGTTCTGGCACCGAGAGTCTCAACCTCTATGAACCTCAGTTATTAGGAATAAAACTGACATTATCAAATAAAAGAATTCCACTTGTGATACATGAAAATAAAATAAACGATAGGGAGTGATGATAATCAACAACATACCATTTTACATATACCAGTATTATCCTATTTAGAAAACTACACCTACACACTTTGATAATATTAATACTTGTATTATGGACAGAAGATCCATTGTATAAATTGAATATTGTAAATAATTCCATTGATTTCAATTTTGATTGTCAATCCTGATTCAAACAAAATAGAGTCAGGATAATAAATTGAAAAAAATTATTAACGTTACACAAAATTCACTACTGACTTTCTTAAGATAGTCTTTTAAAGTGTAGTGTGTATGTGATTGTTGTAGTACTGTTGTGTTGTGTGGATAATAAAATACTTGTGTATATGTTTAGTTGGTTAATGCAACATTACACTACTTATACATAACCCTAGTCACCAAACGTAGTCATCATCATCATACATTCTAGTCAAAGAATAAGTCTGAGTGAGATCATAAAGGTGGTAGCAGAAAGGTACCCTGTAACTTAAAATAATATTTATTATATTCAGGGACCTTCACAGCTGACCTCATTCAGTACACTAAGAGCTCATAACAACAACATTTCATAACATCAAATCCACCACAGGACCCAAGACGCAACAAAAGTGGAGGATGCAGTAAGCGACCCATAGCTTGACTGCCTGCGTCAGGGTCAGCGAACCAGAGCTGACCAAGACCCTTCTCTACCTTCAAGTGGTGGTCCTGGAAACAGGCTGCATCACTGCAGTCTGGCTGACGGAGTCGTGATCGAAGGCAAACCCGGTCCCAAAAACTGCCCTGCGGAAGTCGGATGTGTAGGCCGAAAGGCGTAAATATAGCTGTTTCGCTGTAAACGGACACAACGCAACCAACGTCCTTTTTCAGGGCGAACGAGGAAGAAGAAGAAGTTTCACAGAGGACAAGCGGTATAGACAAAAACATAAACAAAATGAAGATTTGACAACGTAAAACAACTGAGCAGAATTACTGCAAATATTTTCCTAGAAGAGCTCCAATAGTGAGTGAATAAGATCCGTGAAAGCCGATCCCTAGACACCCTTTCACACACGATGATATGGTGATTACGGGTCGTGACAGGTTTAAGTCTATAAATAAGTGACAATTAAAATATCCTAATTTTCTTAGTGCCTTGAACCGAAACAAATTCCTACCTACTTGCAATCTTTTCACGGCGCACTTTCAGGAAATTACAGAAAAGCCACGCGTATTGCGGCCTGGAACATACACCGGCGCACCTATTGAAATAAAGCGCATTTCTTTCCATTTCTTCCTGGCAGGTGTTTTAAAAGTGTTTACTGTTTTTTTTTGTTTTTTTTTGGTCACAACATTTCAGGAAATGTCCTCATTTATATTTCGGGTAAGAATGAATGTCTTATATTTATATTTTTTAAGCCCTGGACGCATCATTGCTCCTGAAAGGCAAAGCTTCTACGCTTTCGCGCCACTCGGCGCGTGTCATTGATTTACATCTGAAGGAAAATTTGAATGAATGAAATGACCACAGGAGCATAAGTGTCGTCATCAGGGCAAGCAGCAGACAGAGTACAACATAATTATTTCCCGCGCAATGTGTTGGCGGGTTACTTGTTCGTATTCTATATTTGTTGCTGGGCCATGATTGACAATGACAGCACGGAAGTTGGTAAGAATATACTGTTGATCAATTGTCATTTAGTGTAAAATCTGATATTTTAATGTTTGAATAGCGGTGACAGCCTGTAAGTCACGGCGTTGGCTTTTTGACATCTAGTTTCGATTTCTCTGTTTTCACTGCTGCCATTTTTAAGTCCTTGTATTTGTTTGTTTGTTGGCCAGTTGACATTGTCGTAAACACCGCCAGATTACTTGGTAAGAGTAACTTTGGAACTTACAAAGTAATTACGGTAAAACCATGGTGCAAGGAAAATACCCCCCCCCCCCCCCCCCATAGTCCCGGCGGACTCTTATCAAGAACGAGATAGAACAGAGCGTCTGTTTCCTCAAGCATGTCGTAAGGGACGATAAATATGAGGTTTTGCATGGGGCTAGTGGCAACACAATTTCTATTGAATTCACGAATGAATGTGTTTGTTGCTAGCTTTCTACAAACATGCGTGGTCTCTCGCGGCAGTGGTACCCGGGTTCGGATTCACGATATCGGCACGCTTCAGTCAGCACGAGTTAGGGAAGGAAAAGGCAGCCAGGAAGGGAACTGGACACCCCCTCCCACCTCGCGATGCTGGACCTAGTATAGTGAAGTCTCTAACACTTCACTCCCCTGCTGCAGTGTCTGCTATGGGATAACTGTCGTAGATTTTTGGATAGGAGAATTAAGACTTGGGTAGGTCCCTTCTGAATAGGTTTGAATAGGTGATAGACCCAGTGAGAGTTAGTAAAAAAAAGAAATAGAATTTCCACAAGTGAGATGATAGACTGTGATATAGAGGCTGTCCCTGAAAAAAATCGAGGAAATCCTCTCTCTTTCACCTATCCTCTACGACCGCTTTTTTAAGGCGTCAGACAGTCTAAACAGATACATATTACATATATTTCTATCTACTCACGGGCACGCACCTACCCGTGACGACAGTTAAACACACAGACGTGGGAAATCTATAACAATACTTATATATATATATAAGAACGAGCTGACCAACGCACTGATTTAGTTCAACAGAGATTTTTTTTATTATCATCTAAAAAAAATCTTCTCACAAAACCAAAAAAATACATCAAGGAAAAACATATACAAATAGTCATAAAATTCAAGAAAATGCTACTAGGATGATAGCCCCGTTATGATTTTAACTCTAGGTTTAGCCCACAGCCCCGTTATGAGACAGATGATGGCCCAAAGAGTCATAAATACATATGATTAGGGTCTAATATTGTCCCCTTTCTTGAAGGTAAGAACTGACTTATGACAGCAGTATCTATTCTAAAGGAACAATTAAATTAAGCAGCAAGTCTTTCGTAAGGAAAAATTACCAAAGTGAGTGCTTTAAACAACGAACATCCTTCCGTCACTTTCACTCGGTTCTTTCATCCGGGTACCCAGGCGTTCATTCTTACCTAAAAAACTTGATGTTGATCACCGTCTGGCGCAACCTTAGGACACTTCTCTACAGTGAATCTGGATTCTTTGGATAAAGCGAATCCCAGCTCTACAATTACAGGTTTCTTCCACTGTTTTTCGGGGAGCATTCACTTCACCAGTTATGTTTTTAGATTACTGTTCATGTCACTTAGATCAGTTAGGGTAAGCAATCTTAAACGGGCACACAGAGTCTAAAACACGAGGATTCCCTTACTTTGGAAAAGATAACCAGTGGACAACTACTCTCAACAGATAGTCTTGGTTCACTATCCACTCTTTCAATAGTGTCGGAGAATGTTAATGTTATTTCTTGTAATTATTCTCGCCGCCAGGCAGCATGTACATTTAAATTTGTGGAGCAATCTGAACTGGCTCAGAAGCCCAGTATAACATTAGTCTTTAGCAACCGTTAGTGGGATTGGTATTACTGTTTATCTCTGATGGCATATGCACTGTCAGACCAGTGTTACTTGAAAAAAAAACCCCACGTGGTTAAAGATAGGAAATTGCGATGCTTCTCACAAGTATGTCTTTTTACTACTAAACGCCGGCAAGTTCTGGGTCACCCCAGTATTCACTACATAAAATGGAAAAAGCACATATAAAATAATTATACATACTATGTATAAGGATATAACTTATATTTTAAACTGCAAGCGTAGAGCTTATCATTTAACACTTCCCGTGAAATAAGTTATATTATAAAATCAATCATCATGAATTTGAAATACGTATAAATATATTTCGTCAATACTCATGAGACATCTAGCAGTTATAAGTTAGTTTAGAAAATATATCTCGACTGAGTAGTTAGCAGTTAAATTAAATTCATTATGGCTACATGTTTGTTAAGCTAGAAATAGAATTTATTCTGCTTTCCACTGTAACTCGTCGACTAAAGAATATAACAAACTATTAAAATAATCACTCTGCACACAGAACTAGTTTAAAATGAAATAGGCGATTAAACACTTTATCACTTCACAAAATACTAGAGATCTATTATATATAATATTTTACCTCAAACAGAACTACGTATCACAACGAAACTGAGACATCACTTATACGT
This sequence comes from Oreohelix idahoensis, assembly GCA_024509875.1. Taxonomy (NCBI): domain Eukaryota; kingdom Metazoa; phylum Mollusca; class Gastropoda; order Stylommatophora; family Oreohelicidae; genus Oreohelix; species Oreohelix idahoensis. The sequence continues at coordinate 671,225 of JAMPIV010009994.1, forward strand.
TTAAGTGTTCTAGAACGAAGTGACCACGTCTACTGTGAAATGGAGAATGAGTGGTTATTTTCAAACTCGGGCCAATATCTTAAATTTAGACAAAGGGCCCCAACTTATTTTGCCAAGCGAAATTATCTCCCCTACTCCCAACACTTCGTTTAACTAGAAGCATGTCGTAACTGCCCCTAAGCGTCTTGGCACCGTCATCTCCCTATTCACATTTCTGAGCGGGAAGGCGGTGACACATCACACTTCCCACTGGGAAAGTTAACCGAGAGCTACCTGTCAGTTTGAATTTCCCAGACTATATGTCTGCTCTACGCCGTATAGGTGACAGTTTTAACTCCTACCTAAGCGCTCAGCCCGAAGCAACCGCGCGTGTTCGCTGAAAAATGCAGACAACTGTCTGCCATCTCAGGTCTGATAGAAGGAATTTCTAACACTCTACTTCACGTGTATGGCTGACACGTTACGTCATACTGCGTTGTCAGTTGTGAGAAAAACAGGTAAACGTTAAGAATGGGGAAGAAAATATATATCTCGCAAACGAATGGATGCGAAAAAAATACAGGAAAATGTAAAGAAATATAGAGGATACGGGTGAAAGAATAGGAAGAGGATAATAGGCAATTTAATGATCATAACCTATGTGACAATAACCTTGACCTTTTCTATAAGACCTTTTGTAAAGGTGGCGCGTGCTCCACTAGGAGCATAAAGGAAAATCATGATGATGGTGATGGTGATACGGGTAACAACAACGATATAAGAGACAATGGAATCACAAAACAACATTGGTCAACTGGTCATTCTTTATTGCCTGCCTTATTAATATTAATAATTTTCCTAACTTTTTTTTTTCTTTCACTTCCTACTTGTCGTCTTGTGCTTCTTTCACTGCTTCTATTAAGCGGATTTAAGGATTAAAGCTCTTCAACAACCCGTAGGATTGAAAACTGGCAATGACCAAGAATAGAGGATTTGTGAAAGTTGGTTCTAGTGATTAAGAAAATATTCTCTTCCTCCTTGTGTACTTGACCTTAAAAATGTTTCCTCCTGCCCCCCCCCCCCCTCTTCCCTTTTCGAGCTCATTCGTCTTCTTCCTCCTCTTTCTCCTCTTCTTGTCTTTAATCTTCTTCCTCCTCTTCTTGTCTTTAATCTACTTCTTCCTCCTCTTTCTCCTCTTCTTGTCTTTAATCTACTTCTTCCTCCTCTTTCTCCTCTTCTTGTCTTTAATCTACTTCTTCCTCCTCTTTCTCCTCTTCTTGTCTTTAATCTACTTCTTCATCCTCCTTCCCCTCTTCTTGTCTTTAATCTACTTCTTCCTCCTCTTTCTCCTCTTCTTGTCTTTAATCTACTTCTTCCTCCTCTTTCTCCTCTTCTTGTCTTTAATCTACTTCTTCCTCCTCTTTCTCCTCTTCTTGTCTTTAATCTACTTCTTCCTCCTCCTTCCCCTCTTCTTGTCTTTAATCTACTTCTTCCTCCTCTTTCTCCTCTTCTTGTCTTTAATCTACTTCTTCCTCCTCTTTCTCCTCTTCTTGTCTTTAATCTACTTCTTCATCCTCCTTCCCCTCTTCTTGTCTTTAATCTACTTCTTCCTCCTCTTTCTCCTCTTCTTGTCTTTAATCTACTTCTTTCTCCTCTTTCTCCTCTTCTTGTCTTTAATCTACTTCTTCCTCCTCTTTCTCCTCTTCTTGTCTTTAATCTACTTCTTCCTCCTCCTTCCCCTCTTCTTGTCTTTAATCTACTTCTTCCTCCTCTTTCTCCTCTTCTTGTCTTTAATCTACTTCTTCCTCCTCATTCTCCTCTTCTTGTCTTTAATCTACTTCTTCCTCCTCTTTCTCCTCTTCTTGTCTTTAATCTACTTCTTCCTCCTCTTTCTCCTCTTCTTGTCTTTAATCTACTTCTTCATCCTCCTTCCCCTCTTCTTGTCTTTAATCTACTTCTTCCTCCTCTTTCTCCTCTTCTTGTCTTTAATCTACTTCTTCCTCCTCTTTCTCCTCTTCTTGTCTTTAATCTACTTCTTCCTCCTCCTTCCCCTCTTCTTGTCTTTAATCTACTTCTTCCTCCTCTTTCTCCTCTTCTTGTCTTTAATCTACTTCTTCCTCCTCTTTCTCCTCTTCTTGTCTTTAATCTACTTCTTCCTCCTCTTTCTCCTCTTCTTGTCTTTAATCTACTTCTTCCTCCTCTTTCTCCTCTTCTTGTCTTTAATCTACTTCTTCCTCCTCCTTCCCCTCTTCTTGTCTTTAATCTACTTCTTCCTCCTCTTTCTCCTCTTCTTGTCTTTAATCTACTTCTTCCTCCTCTTTCTCCTCTTCTTGTCTTTAATCTACTTCTTCCTCCTCTTTCTCCTCTTCTTGTCTTTAATCTACTTCTTCCTCCTCTTTCTCCTCTTCTTGTCTTTAATCTACTTCTTCCTCCTTCTCCTCATTTTCTCCTTAATCTTCTCCCTTTTCATCATTACTTTCATCACCATTACCAACACTATCTGCCTTATTGTCCAGTTTTCCGAGCTACTGATTTTCTTAATCGCTAGAACCAACTTTCACAAATCCTCTATTCTTGGTCATTGCCAATTTTCAATCCTACGGGTTGTTGAAGAGCTTTAATCCTTAAATCCGCTTAACTGGGTTTGTGCTGAACTCTTTTCCCTCTTCAACTCTTCCCCCCCCCCCCCCCCACCCCCCCCTATCTATTCGTTAACCCGTCTTTAAAGATCACATTGCGTAGAAAGACTGACCTCAGGCTGACCCGGTTTTGAGACATATACTGAAAGAGGGCGGGGCATGGAATGGAGCTTAGTCAATAGAGATGGTCAAGGGAAAAAAAACCACATAACATGGTCCATGACGTTACGCTCGGTGACCTGGAGAGGTCAGTTGATGGCATTGACCTTTCGAATGTTTTCCTGGCTGGAGAGACGACCGGAGGAATTAGGGCCCCAGGCAAACGGGAAGTCCGGGGAGTTTTTTTTTTAAAATTACTGCCGTGACATTTTCTCAATTATTACTTTAAAAAAAAAAAACCTGTTTGTATAATTAGTGATGATATTTCTATCTAAAGCCATATACACATACATCATCAGATGTCATCTTCACATCGAAAGTCGGCTGTAATCGATCTCCAACGTCTTCTGTCTCTTGTTTTGATGGTGCACTCTGATAGACTCTTTCCTGTCCATCTCTTGTCTTGATGGTGCACTCTGATAGACTCTTTCCTGTCCATCTCTTGTCTTGATGGTGCACTCTGATAGTCTCTTTCCTGTCCATCTCTTGTTTTGATGGTGCACTCTGATAGACTCTTTCCTGTCCATCTCTTGTCTTGATGGTCCACTCTGATAGACTCTTTCCTGTCCATCTCTTGTCTTGATGGTGCACTCTGATAGACTCTTTCTTGTCCATCTCTTGTCTTGATGGTCCACTCTGATAGACTCTTTCCTGTCCATCTCTTGTCTTGATGGTGCACTCTGATAGACTCTTTCCTGTCCATCTTTTGTCTTGATGGTGCACTCTGATAGACTCTTTCTTGTCCATCTCTTGTCTTGATGGTGCACTCTGATAGACTCTTTCCTGTCCATCTCTTGTCTTGATGGTGCACTCTGATAGACTCTTTCCTGTCCATCTCTTGTCTTGATGGTGCACTCTGATAGACTCTTTCCTGTCCATCTCTTGTCTTGATGGTGCACTCTGATAGACTCTTTCCTGTCCATCTCTTGTCTTGATGGTGCACTCTGATAGACTCTTTCCTGTCCATCTCTTGTCTTGATGGTGCACTCTGATAGACTCTTTCCTGTCCATCTCTTGTCTTGTTGGTGCACTCTGATAGATTCTTTCCTGTCCATCTCTTGTCTTGATGGTGCACTCTGATAGACTCTTTCTTGTCCATCTCTTGTCTTGATGGTGCACTCTGATAGACTCTTTCCTGTCCATCTCTTGTCTTGATGGTCCACTTTAATAGGCTCTTTCCTGTCCATCTCTTGTCTTGATGGTCCACTTTAATAGGCTCTTTCCTGTCCATCTCTTGTCTTGATGGTCCACTTTAATAGGCTCTTTCCTGTCCATCTCTTGTCTTGATGGTCCACTTTAATAGGCTCTTTCCTGTCCATCTCTTGTCTTGATGGTCCACTTTAATAGGCTCTTTCCTGTCCATCTCTTGTCTTGATGGTCCACTCTGATAGACTCTTTCCTGTCCATCTCTTGATGTTATCTTCCCACTTACAGCGATTGTCTTCCTCTTGCACGTTTGCCTTCAAAACTGCCTATTAGTATGGTATTCAGGAAGGAGTTATGACTTTTTACATGGCCAAAGTAGTTTAATTGTGAGCTTCTTCATTAATTCTCTTTTCATTCAGAGGTTTTCTAGGACCCCTTTATATGTTTCCTCATCCACAGAAATATAGTTCGTGTCTCTCAGTTTTCAAATGCAACCACATAGCTTCATTTAGGGTAAAGCACACTCGTCTAATTATGTACACGTATATGCAAACCTTGTTGTACAATGTGACTAATGTGAGGTTGTTGTACAATGTGACTAATGTGAGGTTGTTGTACAATGTGACTAATGTGAGGTTGTTGTACAATGTGACTAATGTGAGGTTGTTGTACAATGTGACTAATGTGAGGTTGTTGTACAATGTGACTAATGTGAGGTTGTTGTACAATGTGACTAATGTGAGGTTACACATGGGACCGGCTACCTCATCGTGTAAACCAAATAGCCACTGAAACCACTGCTGCAACAGTATGTGAATACTTGGTGGAGGCTTCCTGCAGGGGAGACCAGCTCCAAACAGTGGTGGCCTTATGCTCCGTAAGGAGGGCAAAGGAAAGTGAGGATAACATATACAATCTATCTTCTATTAAATTCATGTTACTTATGTCCCTTCGAGCCGCTGTAACACAGTGGTTAGTGCACTGGCTTCCTAGCTCGGTGGTCCATGGTTCGATCCCCAGTTGAGGTGGGATTTTTTTAGACCGCACACGGCTTCTGTGGTCGACCCAGCCTCGTGAATTGGGTATCACAGCAACTTCTGGGAATGTTAAGGCGGCCGGTGTGATGATGATCACATCACCCCTAGTGTGCCGATGGTCAAGAAAATATTGGCCTAACAACATATTACCAATATGCCTCAATGGGCATGGAACGGGATCCTTTACCTTTCACCTTTTGTCCCTTCACTTTTTCCTGTTTTTACTGTAGTCGCCCCCTTAAGGCATAACTGACTATAGGAACGTGCCCTTAAGATGATAGTCCTCAGCTGCGTTTTTAACCGGGTGATCTTTTCAGCATGTTCTATCTCGCACACATCTTTGAACCTCAGCTACGGTCGTCTGACTGTTCTTTTGCCACCTGCCAGTTGTCTGTAGAAAATGTCTTTCGGGATACGACCATCTTACAGTTTATTACAGCTTTCTTCTTTTCATCTATCTATCTATTAACACTCCACTCCCAAAGAAGCATAGGCCTTCAACAAACACATGCCAAGTCCTCCTGCCACGTGCCATCATCTCAAGTTCTTTCCACGTTCTTCTCATCATTTTCATCTCTGTTTCCAGCTCTCTTCTCCATGTACTTCTTGGTCTACCTCTGCCTCTCTTGCCCTGGGGGTTCCAGAACAAGGACTGCCTTGTAATGCTATCAACAGGTTTCCTCAGTGTGTGTCCTATCCATCGCCATCGTCTTCTTCAAAACTCTTGTTCCACTGGCACTTGTCTAGTTCTTGTCATCAGTTCCACGTTGGTAACCTTGTCATACCATTTTAATCCCTCTATTCTACGCAAGCACCCATTTATGAAAGTCTGTAGCTTTTTGGTTGTTGTCTTTGTTGTTCTCCATGTCTCAGAGCCATACAATAGGACTGACTTCACATCTGAGTTGAAGATTCTTATTTTCGTGTTGGATCCGATTTCTCTTGATCTCCATATATTTCCCAATGCAATGAAAGCTCCTCTTGCTTTTTCTTCTTTTCATAATATGTCCCAAAAAAAAAAATTAATTGCTATCTTCTAATATGAAGTAATACATCCTCGTTATTATTTTAACTGTCACTGGTTATTCGTAACATTATTCTGAAGAAAAAAAATCTCTTAGTGGCCTCCAGCGATTGTCTTGTTCGTTTACTAATTATCCATGACTCACTTCCGTATAAAAAAGGTAAAAAATCCGGTTACACGCCCATTGAAGCATATTGGGAATATGGTGTTAGGCCCAAATTTTCTTGACCATCGGCACACTAGGGGTGACGTGGTCAACATCACGCCGGCTGCCTTAACCTTCCCAGAGTTGCCGTATGTTAAGAGAAAATACTGCTCTTGAATGGTCTTCAGTCACACCGAAACAGTTAATAATTAATGGGTATGGTAGATGTTGTTTTGCAGCCGAACGCTTCCGAATGCCTAACTCAGAAGTTATTGTTATTGCTGATCAGAATGGACATCATTGCACACCAGGCAAACCCATAGGTGCTCAGTCTCCCTCAGCAAATGTCGAACGATATGAATACTAATTGTTCCTGTAGCGCGCTTCTTGCATACATAGCGGATGCTTCCTCTTATATGTCCATCACTGCTGTTCTTGCATTTGATGCCAAATTCCAGCAATCTTACAATTGATGCCAAATTCCAGCAATCTTACATTTGATGTCAAATTCCAGCAATCTTACATTTGATGCCAAATTCCAGCAATCTTACATTTGATGCCAAATTCCAGCAATCTTACATTTGATGCCAAATTCCAGCAATCTTACATTTGATGCCAAATTCCAGCAATCTTACATATGATGCCAAATTCCAGCAATCTGAGCCTTGATGATTCATCTTTGGCAGTGCCATTGTCGAACAGGCGATCATTAATTGTCTGAAGTATTTTTCCCTTACCCATATCCAATGTCCCCACTACGGTTGTTCTCAACGCTAGTCTGTCAGTTCTCTCATTGCCGCGCATCCCTGCATGACTAGGGCAATAGATCCACACCAGTTCCTGAAATCTTCAAATGTTCTGGCTCTGAAGATAATATTTTAAAGTCGCAGATCTGCCTCCATATTTTGTTCCTGTCTTTATTTTTCATATGGACTAGATCTGAAAATGTGGCGATTGCTTCTGTTGTTGCTATTTGGTCGATTTTATATGATTTTATTTTAAATATTATGTAAAGCATGTTTTCAGTTCATTGCGGACTCCATCGGTTCTTGTCGCAGCCTCCGAGTAGTTCGTGGGGAACGCTGCTGTAATTTAAATCACTGATAACTGTTCTGTAAAGTACAGTTCGCTACTTTGGTTGAGCAGGCTTGAAAATGAAGTTTTTTCTTCTTTAAACGTACAAGGTAGTTATGAAAAACACAATCAGTGTAATGATTTCTGTTCGACAAGCAAATAATGCCGCATGCAAACAGACGCGGTAGTGCTAGACATAACCTGCAGAACAAAAAGAGCTATAACAGCGCGACATGTTAGCGTTAAATTTGTTTGATTCTTTCTTTGTTGTTTCCTGTTATGTTTTGGATGCGCAGCAGTGGTCCTATTTGGGAACCATATAATTTTAATTTTTGGATGCTTATTCGGGGCTCCTATTATTTGCGCTAGGTGTAAATCCGCCTCTGGTTATAAGATTTCGGGGAGGGGAGAAGATCTGTTGACAGACAACCAATAAAAGAAAGGAAAAGAGAAAAACTGCTCTTGAGTCTTTACCCAACAACTTTTAACAATTAAAAAAGGCGGAACGTTGCAGGAGGTGGATATTATATGAAGTGTCTAAGCGTCCAATCCCCAAGATGGTAGATATGGTCTTTTAATGTGGATATGGAACAGAATGATTGTACACATGTCCTCTTTGCGCGGATATGGAACAGAGTGATCGTACATGTTCTCTTCATGTGGATATGGAACAAAATGATTGTACATGTGTTCTCATCGCGGATCTGGAACAGAATGATCGTACATGTGTTCTCTTCATGTGGATATGGAACAAAATGTTTATAGACATGTTCTATTTGGACGGATCTGAAACAGAATGATCGTACATGTGTTCATGTGGAAATGAAACAGAATGATTGTACACATCTTCTGTTAGCGTAGAGGATTGTATATATCTTCTGCTCATGTGAATATGGGACAAAATGATTGTGCATATCTTCTGATCACGTAGATAGGAAACAGAACGATCTTACACATCTTCTCTTCATGAGGATGTGAAGCAGAAGTATCGTACCAGTATTCTCTTCACGCAGGTTTAGAACATATTATATGTTAATTTTTAAAAATATAGTAGTGTTACATATGTAAATAGTGCAGCAGTGACCGTCCACTTTTGCGCCCCCCCCCCCCCCCCATCTAGGGTTATTTTTTTGCTACATTAACGCATGATTCACTATCGCAATTAACATGCGAGCCGTCTGGCAATTAAGCACAATGGAACAGAGCGAAGTGCGCAGCATGGCGTAATCGTTCTTTGATCAGGGAAACACACGGGCAGAGGGCAGGCGTTAACAATTTCTTTGAAGAATCAAGGGCGATAAGTCTGAGACGTACCTTGGATTGTTACATTTTCAGGGAAATTAACTTACGTAGCTGATATGCGGCAGGCGGGGAGTGTCGTGAAACATTCTAAATCCACATATATAAATTAAAAGGTAAATGTAAAGCCTAACACATAAATTCAATAAAAGGAAAGAGAAATGGTTAAAGACCCGTGCTTTCCAATAGCGTACGCCTGTGTTAATAGAACGTCATGCTAGTTGAACAATAAAAACCCTTGTTTTCTACTTCGTCTGCAAATTGTAACGTTTCACGTTGATAGTAAAGCCTACTGCATCACTACACGCTTTCTACAATAAAACGTGTACTGCATTTCTAAGAAAACCTTGAGATACGCAAGCTGATTAATGACCTAAATTAATACTAGCATTAATTACACTACGTTAACATAAACGAAAGGACAGATGGACTTAGGATAGAAAGAGAGAGTGAGGGCTGAAAGCAGGAACGCATGCAACCCTAACACGCGTCTCGCGATATACAATTAATGCCACCCTCCCCAAGCGAAAGGCCAGAAGCAATACTTTTTTTCAAATGGACAGTGATAAAAAACACTACCCTTACGAGAGTTAGGTATAAAAACCTGAAAAATGCTTATTGGGAAACATGACATTATACTGGTTTACGTTTGAAAGCCTGACAGTACCCAGACACCACATCGTATCGAAGTGAACAGGAGGTAGAAGAAAATGCACATTTTGAACGCAGCCACCTAGCTCCCTTAAATTTATATAATTGGGTTCCTTAGGACTTGCTGACAAAGAATATGTTAAACGTTACGCAAATAGTCTAGGAATTAACAAATTATAGCCAAAATAAAATGGTGGTGCTGTCAGACAACACCAAAATCAGAATTGCGCAGTGGCAGGTTTTGAAACCACCATTTTACGGGAAATGGGCCACCATGTAAAATCCTATTTGATTGGATAGAAGTAAATGTAAGGCTAAACACGATTAGTCGGGCTACAAATACTAATTCTTTGTTGTTAGGGAAACGTGAGTAGGAGTACTTTTTTTGAAAAGCTGTGTAAACATGGCCCGATTGGTTAGACCCGCCAATATAGGCAATTAGGAGCGTCAGTTCAGTGCCACATGTTAAAATAAACTTACTAAGAAACAGTGCGTTGAGAGCCAGATCATATTTTTCTAAATAAAAGCCTGGGACAGAGGCGGATCGGAATTTGTGCCATTATTCATCGCCAGTCAACGTATCTGTGTATTATTTCCATGAATTGTGGTAAGCTTGATATATTCAATATCTTTTAATGAAAATTGAATGTAAATTGATAATTTATGTCTGTATATGTGTGTGGTTCGGTAGCAAACATGAGGCAAGGCCTAAATATTGCTCCAACCTGAACAGGAGGTGTCGGAGAAAAGTAAAACTGCATGGAATTGCCAAACAGTACACTGACACCTATCTTATTGACTAGAAGGAACTAAGGCTGGAATTGCAGAGGCGTAGTAACCATTTAGGAGGAGAATACTGGTGTAAATTGTTTCAGATGAAGATAGCAGTTGGCCTACCGCTCTGAACTCAGTGTTTGTTCTGTATTGTGTTCAGTGTAGAAATAGATTATAAATTAGATCTGAAGTAGGAGGTACAACCTTCTTGTTTCAGGGACTGTGGTCCTAGTTATTGAAGCAGCACCTGGTCTGGGTTTTGCTGAATCCAGAGGCTGACAGCATACTCCTGGGTCCAGATAGCGACCAGTGAGGTGTCTCCAGAACACAGTGAAGCAATCGAGCAGAGGAGTCTTTTCCTGCCGCCATCACGAAAGATAAGCTTCTGTGGCCAGAGTAGCTCAACATTATGTGCCCCCTCAAAAATTGACATTTTGTTAACCACAGAGGGACAATTAATTGGTTCAAATGACAGGAACTGTGAAAGTTTCCCAATACTATTTCCCCGATAATCAAACACTTGAAGTCATGATGAAAAACAACAAGCAAGCTTGAACAAAACCAGTATTACCTCATATTACTACTGCACAAATTACACACATAGAATACTAATAAGAAACTATGTCAATACAAAGTTCATATATATAAACTGTGTAAATAATACTTGTAATTACATTTGATTGTGATTCCTGGTTCACTGTGTAGTTGAATCAGGATATCCATTATTGACAAGAATTAATACATATATTTTTAAACTTAATCACTTGACTCATTTAAGATAGTCTTATAGAGTGTTATATGTGTGTGAGTGTCACAGTGTTGTAAAGTGTTGTAGAATAAATTAAATTGTTTATCTGTCTGTTGTTGTTGTGACTTACACTTCATCATTTTCATAACCCTAGACATTTAACGTAGTCATCACAATATTCCAGAATAATTCTGACTGAGGTATAAATGTGGTAGCAAGTAAGGTCATCTGTAATACACCACACTTATTAGATACAGATACCTTCACAGCTGATCTCAGTCAGTACACTAAGTCCCCTATAAATATTTATAACATCCCACTTTACCACATATATTGGGGTCCTGTCCGGGATTTTGAATCTTTCCCTATTATAAATATTGGGGGTAATTCACTTCAGGGAATAATAAAAATTAAAAAGGTATCCTTGGGTGAAAATAAATAACGTTGAGCTCTCAGTGCCTGTGGTTGTCATTGGATATTTAGTTAGAGATTGTATTGTTTAGTTAGACATTATATAAATTTACCTGTTAGAAAATGGCGGACCTGGCCAAATTTCGATCTGCTGCTGTGCAGACTGCTAAAGAGTTAGGAATGGACGGGCAAATTATGATTGCTTATGTCACTGCTGAATGTGACAAATATATTGAACGGGAAGAAAGAAGATTAGAAAAAGAGGCTGAAAGAAAGTTAGAGGCTGAAAAAGAAATTAATAGGTTGCAGATTGAGGCTGAGGCTAAGGCATTGGAGGCAGATAGGGAGATTAAGATGCTCCAATTAGAAGAACAAAAGGCAGAAAGAGAAGAAAAGAGATTAGCTGCAGAGAGGGAGGCAGAAAGAGAAGAAAAGAGATTAGCTGCAGAGAGGGAAGCAGAAAAGGAGGAGAAGAGATTACAAAGGGAACATGAGTTACGACTAAGGGAGTTTGAGTTTCAAGGCCATGCTCCTGAAAATGGTGCCAGTCCCTTTACCTCCGATGCTGTTGCTAGTCAGGGAGCCTCAACCTCAGCTATGAATTTTCATTTAGATCATTTTGTTGAGAAAGAAGATGATATTGAGAGCTATCTAAATAGATATGAACTATTAGCTACCACGTATGGGTTAGAGAGAGAAAGGTGGAGCTTAAAGTTATCTCAAGGGCTTCGTGGGGCAGCTTATGAAGTTTTTGCCAAAATGAGCAGAGGTGATCAAGAAAATTATGACATGCTAAAGCAGGCTCTTTTGTTAAGATATGAAAAGAACGCAGAATTTTATAGGAAAAAATTTAGGAATGCTAAACTACTGTCAGGTGAAACCTATCACCAGTTCTCTGCACGGTTAGAGACATACTTGGAGAAATGGACTTCTCTGGGGAAAACCCAAGATCTTAAGGAAATGGTCCTTATAGAACAATTAAGAGAGTCCATGGCTCCAGACCTGAGAAAGTTTCTCATGGAACAAGGTGCAGAGAGACTGGGTGAGTTACTAAATGTTGCAGAAAGGTATCAAGCAGCTCAGGCAGAGGTATCAGGTAATAAAAAGAAACAGGTAGATAATTTTAAGGCACCACAGAACTTTAATAAATTTGATCCTAGAGATCAAAACAAAGGTAAGCACCAGTTTGATAGGCCACGGTATGACAATAAAAATAAAACCCCACAATTCGATGAAAGGAAATATGATGAAAGAAAATCTTTCAACCAAGGAAAGAGATGGTGTAAAAATTGTAAGATGAACAATCATGACACTGACCATTGTAGAAGGAAACCTCCTTATTGTGCTGCTATGACATCTGGAAAAAAGGGAAAAAAGGTCAAACCTGCGGAACTACAGGAACCATACCACCCCCCAGTGTGTGAAGATGTCATCTGTAATGGTGTCACCATAAGGTGTTTATATGATACAGGTTTAGATTATGATTCCGTTGTGAGTTCTCACCTGGTGCAGGCAGATCAATACACCACAGAAACAGTGGAGATTCAAACTGCAACCAAGGATGTAGATACCATGACACTTCCCGTCGCCCGGATAAAGGTGAAAACGCGATATGTGGAAGGAATCATAAAAGCAGCCGTGATAAATGAGCCAATCTACCCTCTGATATTGGGGTGTAGATATGTCTTCTTGGGGAATCCCAAGAGACCTGTGATATTGGCAACAGTGCAGACCAGATCACAGTCTAAAAAGGAGGAGGATAATCCAATAAATACTCATCCAGATGAGATGAGGAAGGCACAGGCGGAGGACAAAACACTCAAGCCGTGTTTCAAGAAGTTGCCCAAATCTCATACACCTCCAGGCAAGGGAGAATTTTATATGAAGAACAAACTGATTTATAGGAAGGCTGGATCTGAATCCAATGGTCACGGACAGCTGGTCCTTCCCACTTCATATAGGACTAAAGTGTTGGAACTAGGGCATGCGATTCCCTTCAGTGGTCATATGGGGATCAGCGCAACCGGACAGCGAATAGCTTGTCACTATTTCTGGCCAGGAATAACTGAAGATATCAAACGATATGTAAAATCCTGTCCAGAGTGCCAACGAGTAGCGCCTAAGCATTGGACTGCACCAGCAACTCTGGGGGAAATGCCCATAGTGGGAACACCGTTTGAGAGAGTTGCCGTGGATCTTGTGGGACCTCTCACTCGAACTAAGAGGAGGAACAGCTACATTCTGACTCTGGTGGACACTTGTTCTATGTGGGGAGAGGCGGTAGCCCTGTCATCGATTGATTCTAAGCATGTGGCAGAGGCATTACTCACAATTTTCACAAGGTTAGGCTTTCCCAATCAAATCTTGACTGATAATGGCTCTCAGTTCAAGGGGAAACTAACAGAAGAAGTTTTCAGGATCTTCCAGGCAAAACACTTCCATTGTAGTGTGTACCATCCCCAAGGGAACGGCGAAGTGGAAAGATTTAATGGCACGTTGATGTCGATCGTGAGAAAGTTGGCACACGAAAAACCAGATACATGGGACCAGTACCTTCACGCCGCCCTCTTTGCTTATCGGGAGGTACCCCATAGTTCAACCGGTATGGCCCCGGCAACATTATTATTTGGAAGGTCAATAAAAGGTCCACTTGAAGCGCTGTTAAGAACGTGGACTGATGAAAAGGCAGAGGAAAATATTACATCCTCATACCAATATGTGAATGAGCTGACCACTCGTTTAAGAACTGGCTGGAAACTTGCCAATGAAAATTTGAGACAAGCCAGGAAGAAACATGCTGCCTATTTTAACAGGAAAGCTAAAGACAGAGATTTGGCTGTGGGAGAGAAGGTACTGCTTCTTCTGCCCGGTAGTCAGAATAAGTTACAAATTGGATGGCAAGGTCCATATACAGTTCTAGAGAAGGTGTCTAGAACGAATTATAAGATAGATAAGAAGGGGAAAGAAAAAATCTATCATGTGAATCTCCTGAAGAAATATTTGGAAAGAGAACATCAGGAAGAGACACACTTGTTGACCTTGTCCATTGCAATGGAGATGAAAAAGGAACCACTTTCATCATTTGAATATCCATTACACCCCTGTGAGACAGCGGCACAGGTGAAAATCAGTACACATTTAACTAAAAATCAGAAAGAAAGAGTGCAACAGGTTCTAGATAATCATACAGAGGTGCTCACAGACCGATCGGGGCATACAAATTTATTGGAATATGATATGAAACTGATAGACCCCACACCTGTCTGTATGAAACCCTATTCGATTCCTTTTGCTAAGGAGAAAGCTTTGAAGGAAGAGATAGACTATTTGTTGAAGGAAGGAATTATTTCACACAGTGAATCTTCGTTTAGTTCCAGTGTTGTGCTCTTAAGGAAACCCTCTGGAGAACATAGACTCTGTATAGATTACAGGAGACTGAATGCTATTACAGAAGGACAGGTGGATCCATTGCCGGATACAAATCAGTTGTTTGCCAGGCTAAATAAAGCTAAATATTTCTCAAAAGTGGATCTGAGTAAAGGATACTATCAGATTCCAGTAAAGCCTGAGGTTAGACCATACCTAGCTTTTAGTACCTCAGAGGGACACTATGAGTTTAACAGATTGCCATTTGGATTGAAGAATGCGCCTAGTGTCTTCTCTAGAATGATGAGAAAATTATTGGACCCTCTGAATAATCCATGCATCACAAATTTCATGGATGATATCCTTATAGCAACAGAAAAATTTGAGGAACACATTGACTCTCTGAACATGCTGTTTAATCGACTTAGAGAAGCGAATTTAACAGCCCGACCAACCAAATGTTGCGTTGGATGTAAAGAATTAGAATTCTTGGGACACACAGTCCATCAGGGAAAAATGACCCCTGACCCCAAGAATTTAGAGAAACTAAAGAAAGCCCCTAGACCACAAACCAAGAAAGACGTGAGATCCTTTGTCTCATTATGCGGTTTCTACCAAAAGTATATCAAAAACTTTAATTCCATATGTGCACCGTTAACTGATTTGACACGTAAAGGAAATCCAGATCGAATTACATGGACACCACAATGTGAATTAGCTTACCAGGAATTGAAGGAAAAGCTCACAAGCAAACCTATTTTGAAATTACCTGACTTAAGTCAAGAATTCATTGTAAGAACGGATGCCAGTAATATCGGGTTAGGTGCGACACTGCTACAGAAATCAGATGCATTGGATGGGGAATTAAGCCCAGTGGCATATGCTAGCAGAAAGTTGAATAAAGCTGAAACCAACTACTCAACTAGCGAAAAAGAATGTCTTGCAGTAATATGGGCGATAAAGAAATTCAATATTTATCTGTATGGGAAGGCATTTAAGTTGCAAACGGATCACAAACCCTTGTCGTTTCTAGCGCAGGCTAGACATGAAAATTCTAGATTACTCCGTTGGTCATTACTGATGCAGCCATTTGAGTTTAGCATAGAGTATATATCTGGAAAGACAAATCTGGGAGCGGATTTTTTAAGCCGCCATCCGTGTGATGAGAATCACCGTAAGCCCCAGAACTAATAATAAATTTCTCTATGTGTATATAGAATTATAGACTGACATATAACGTCTGTTTTAAGAGGGAAGAATTTGTCGTGAAACATTCTAAATCCACATATATAAATTAAAAGGTAAATGTAAAGCCTAACACATAAATTCAATAAAAGGAAAGAGAAATGGTTAAAGACCCGTGCTTTCCAATAGCGTACGCCTGTGTTAATAGAACGTCATGCTAGTTGAACAATAAAAACCCTTGTTTTCTACTTCGTCTGCAAATTGTAACGTTTCACGTTGATAGTAAAGCCTACTGCATCACTACATGCTTTCTACAATAAAACGTGTACTGCATTTCTAAGAAAACCTTGAGATACGCAAGCTGATTAATGACCTAAATTAATACTAGCATTAATTACACTACGTTAACATAAACGAAAGGACAGATGGACTTAGGATAGAAAGAGAGAGTGAGGGCTGAAAGCAGGAACGCATGCAACCCTAACACGCGTCTCGCGATATACAATTAATGCCACCCTACCCAAGCGAAAGGCCAGAAGCAATACTTTTTTCAAATGGACAGTGATAAAAAAAACACTACCCATACGAGAGTTAGGTATAAAAACCTGAAAAATGCTTATTGGGAAACATGACATTATACTGGTTTACGTTTGAAAGCCTGACAGTACCCAGACACCACATCGTATCGAAGTGAACAGGAGGTAGAAGAAAATGCACATTTTGAACGCAGCCACCTAGCTCCCTTAAATTTATATAATTGGGTTCCTTAGGACTTGCTGACAAAGAATATGTTAAACGTTACGCAAATAGTCTAGGAATTAACAAATTATAGCCAAAATAAAATGGTGGTGCTGTCAGACAACACCAAAATCAGAATTGCGCAGTGGCAGGTTTTGAAACCCACCATTTTACGGGAAATGGGCCACCATGTAAAATCCTATTTGATTGGATAGAAGTAAATGTAAGGCTAAACACGATTAGTCGGGCTACAAATACTAATTCTTTGTTGTTAGGGAAACGTGAGTAGGAGTACTTTTTTTGAAAAGCTGTGTAAACATGGCCCGATTGGTTAGACCCGCCAATATAGGCAATTAGGAGCGTCAGTTCAGTGCCACATGTTAAAATAAACTTACTAAGAAACAGTGCGTTGAGAGCCAGATCATATTTTTCTAAATAAAAGCCTGGGACAGAGGCGGATCGGAATTTGTGCCATAATTTGTGCCATTATTCATCGCCAGTCAACGTATCTGTGTAATATTTCCATGAATTGTGGTAAGCTTGATATATTCAATATCTTTTAATGAAAATTGAATGTAAATTGATAATTTATGTCTGTATATGTGTGTGGTTCGGTAGCAAACATGAGGCAAGGCCTAAATATTGCTCCAACCTGAACAGGAGGTGTCGGAGAAAAGTAAAACTGCATGGAATTGCCAAACAGTACACTGACACCTATCTTATTGACTAGAAGGAACTAAGGCTGGAATTGCAGAGGCGTAGTAACCATTTAGGAGGAGAATACTGGTGTAAATTGTTTCAGATGAAGATAGCAGTTGGCCTACCGCTCTGAACTCAGTGTTTGTTCTGTATTGTGTTCAGTGTAGAAATAGATTATAAATTAGATCTGAAGTAGGAGGTACAACCTTCTTGTTTCAGGGACTGTGGTCCTAGTTATTGAAGCAGCACCTGGTCTGGGTTTTGCTGAATCCAGAGGCTGACAGCATACTCCTGGGTCCAGATAGCGACCAGTGAGGTGTCTCCAGAACACAGTGAAGCAATCGAGCAGAGGAGTCTTTTCCTGCCGCCATCACGAAAGATAAGCTTCTGTGGCCAGAGTAGCTCAACATTATGTGCCCCCTCAAAAATTGACATTTTGTTAACCACAGAGGGACAATTAATTGGTTCAAATGACAGGAACTGTGAAAGTTTCCCAATACTATTTCCCCGATAATCAAACACTTGAAGTCATGATGAAAAACAACAAGCAAGCTTGAACAAAACCAGTATTACCTCATATTACTACTGCACAAATTACACACATAGAATAATAATAATAAACTATGTCAATACAAAGTTCATATATATAAACTGTGTAAATAATACTTGTAATTACATTTGATTGTGATTCCTGGTTCACTGTGTAGTTGAATCAGGATATCCATTATTGACAAGAATTAATACATATATTTTTAAACTTAATCACTTGACTCATTTAAGATAGTCTTATAGAGTGTTATATGTGTGTGAGTGTCACAGTGTTGTAAAGTGTTGTAGAATAAATTAAATTGTTTATCTGTCTGTTGTTGTTGTGACTTACACTTCATCATTTTCATAACCCTAGACATTTAACGTAGTCATCACAATATTCCAGAATAATTCTGACTGAGGCATAAATGTGGTAGCAAGTAAGGTCATCTGTAATACACCACACTTATTAGATACAGATACCTTCACAGCTGATCTCAGTCAGTACACTAAGTCCCCTATAAATATTTATGACATCCCACTTTACCACAGGGAGAATGAAAGACAAGCCAAAGGTTGTCGGTCGGCAGAGGTGAAGAAAAAAACCTTTCATTCAGGAATCGAACCGTAGATGTGCCTGGCCCTGTCCGTAGGTGCAACTTTCGCATTAAGGAGCGAAAGAACGGCATCTATGGATATATACCCGTCTCCCCAAAAGTCATTATCAGTTGCTTAGAGAATTTTCTGAAATAACTAGCTCGATATCCTAAGGGTTTTTCGTACAAAGTGAATGCTTAGATTTGTGGAGTTGTTTCCATCTTTCTCTGTTTGCGGTAATTTATATACTAGCCGTTAAGTGATTTAGTGTGTTAAAAGTTTTTCATTATATTTCACTGGGATTTTCTGTGTTAAATTGAATAGCGTATTAAATAACATATAGCTAAATTTCTCCAGCTGTAAAGTTAATTTAATTACTCGCTATTCAACAGAAAGAGAGGCTATAATTGACTAGTACATAAATTAAATAACAGGCTACTGACGGTATATATTATTTACTTATATCCATTTTGTGTAATTTTATAAATGACTAGTGTTCATATCACGCGTTAAAAGCGATAGGATAAGCTAGACATTTGTGGTTTAAAATCTAATTTAATAACATAGTGGTTAAAGAAGTCTTACCTTAACAAGTGTTAGATATAATATTGATATTTTCGTTAAATGTTTATATTTCTTTCCTAAAATCTAGGCTGATCAACAAAAAAAAAAAAAAAAACCCAGCGAACTAGCAGTCTTATGGTCATATGAAATTATGGTCATATGAACTTATGTCTTATGAACTATGGTCGTATGGTCCATTGGTCTTATAAGTGTACAAGCAACCAGAAACGTTATAATATTGTTGAGTCTTCGGGCTATGACCTGTGCGGTCCATTTTTTTTCATTTTATGAGAGAGACCAAACTAGAACAATAATTGTAAATGTTAACTGGACCAGAACTATACCAGATTTTACCTATATAAATCTCATCAGCCAGCTGCGGCAAAATATATTGTCAGCAACATTTGTGTAATGTAACATAGTTTCTCAGCAACCAGAGGTTAGACAACACAGGAAATATATATGTATTATTCCTCCTATGTCGGCGATCACCACGTATGAACCTTACTCCAACCAACTGAAGGCAGAGATACAGTATTTATCCAGGAAAACAATTAAAACACCAACTCCAGCGACTACCGTGAAATTTGCAGTCAGCAACTACGGCTAGTCAGGGTCTGGATTTGGCAAAAACACTAAATAGTCTTATTACTTATTAGTGTTTATTTCCACGGAATGCCTGCAACAACCACTGTTAAGCGAATATGAATGAACTGTAAGAGAGTAATATAATTTTCTGTTGTTACCACTATCATACAAATCTCTTTCTTTTTTTTTTTCGTCTCATTAACCTGAGTATTTACGGGATAGATTAATTAGGGACTTGTCCTTTGTTTTCTTTACTGACTATTCCATACACTTTAACTTTTGATCTTTTGGGTGAATTAACCTCTGTTGGGATCTTATTCTCTTTTCCTTTACCAGAGGGGAGAACCTATTTGATTAATTTCACTGACTAACAGAAAAAAAAACCCTTTTTTTTCTTTCTTTAACATTTCTATGTTTTTCTGGTCAATTTTAATGCGCTGTTTTTAAATCTGCCAATCGTTTTTCTCTATCAGGTCGGGATCTCTAGAAATACGCAATTGAAGTTTTTTAACAACGCATACAGTATTACAACATCATTCGTACAAGAAGTATAACAGTTATGTAGGCTTGAATTTCTTTGCAGTCGACTTTCGTCGGTGAATGGCATGTGGTACATCGCGATGAAGCATCCAACAATAATCGGCAAGCATGGTCACACTCCACCGTCCTTGATAACGTGACTCCATTATGGCGATATCTTGATGGAATCGTTCTCCATGTTCATCGCTGACTTCGCCAAGGTTGTCAGGGAAAAAGTCAAGATGCGAATCGAGCAAATGGATTTTGAGGGACATGTTACAGCCCATAATTCTGTATGCATCTATGCACTGCTTAACAATATGCAACATAGTCGACAGATTTGTGATTTCCCAGAAAGTTATCGACGATCGATTTGAATGCCATCCATGCGCGAAGTTCACTACCATGTAACAAGTTCTCGAATTGTTTGTCTGCAATAACTTTCCTAATCTGAGGTCCTACAAAGATACCTTCCTTTATCTTTGCATCGCTAACTTGCGGAAACTTTTCTCGAAGATAAGTGAAAGCTTTGCTCGTTTTATCTAACGCTTTTACAAAATTCTTCATGAGCCCCAACTTTATATGTAACAGTGGTAAAATGAAGCTGTCTTTGTTAACTAATGGCTCGTGTATTATATTTTTATGCCCGAGCTGCATACGATCCCGGATAGGCCACACCTTTCTTGCATAATGTTCCTGTCTGTTGTGGCTGTCCCATTCACATCGGAAGAAACACAATTTAATATACCCAGTCTGCATGCCCGTGAGAATTGCAATGACCTTTAGGTCTCCACAAATCCGCCGTTGGTAGTCATTGTACTTTATTTTTTCCAAACGTATAGCCATATTGTCATAAGTTTCTTTCATATGAACAGAGTAGGCGACTGGAATTGATGAAAATAAACTTCTGTTATCCAATAATTGTCGGCGTCTGTGGCCTAATGTATGAACGCAGTTTCATAATCCAGATATACCAGGTTCGAAACCTGCTGCAGGCGGTTTGGTAGCAGATCGCTTTGTGTGGATTTTTAAACAATGGTATAAGCGCCGTACCGTTCAGAAAGCAATGGCAAACTACTGACTGAAAAAAATATTGCCTAGAAAAATCACAAACAGCCAATAAAAGCTGGGGTTGATTGCCACGTCCTGTAAAGGATAAGCAACTAACTTTTTTTTTTTTTTTTTTTTTTTTTTTAATCCAATAACACGGCTTTTAGACTAGTCTTGGAAGAATCGATGAAAAATCGCCATTCGTTGACTATGTGCTCACGACCGTTTACATCTTTGCAATAGCAAATGTCATCATCCATCTCAAAGTATTGAACAAGTTCTCTGTGTCTAAGACGAAATTTAGATATCGGAGTATTGGGCGCTAAAAGATTCCATTCTTTGAGTCGCGAACCGAGTAATTCCGCTTGTCCTTTGGTAAGAGCGAGATCACGTATGTCGTAGATTTTCGATAGGAGAATTAAGACTAGGTTTGGTCCCTTCTGTATAGGTTTGAATAGGTGGTAGACTCAGTGAGTGTTAGTGAAAGGTAATAGAATTTCCACACACGTGAGATGATAGATTTTGATATAGTGGCTGTCTCTGAAAGCGAAAAAAGAATTCTTCTCTCTCTCACCTATCTTCTACAACAGTTGTTACAGCGTCAGACAGACTACACCAATATACATATTACGTATATTTCTATCACTCACAGGCACGCACATACACGTGACGACAGGTAAACACACAGACGTGGGAAAACTATAACAATGATATATATATATTATCTAGAACGAGCTGACCAAACACGATTATTAATTTCAAGAGCGACTTTAATATCAGGAAAAATCGGCTCACAACATCAAAGAAAGTACATCAAGGAAAATACATATACACATAGTCATAAAAATTCAAGGAAATGTTGCAAGGATGATAGCCCCGTTATAGTGTTAACTCTAGGTTTAGCCCGGCCCCGTTAAGAGAACAGATGATGGCGCCCGAGTCACAGATACATAGGGTTTGAGTCTAAGAGTTTTCTTTGTTTTATCTCGTAATTATATGCACAGAGTTTGAAAAAAATCTGATTTAACCTAAGACAAAAACACAAGAACTCTAGCCTTAGCAACAAATTATGCAGATTGAAAAAAAAAAATTAGGACAGCAACAGGGTGTCAAAGATATAATAGTGAAAATATCACTCAAACCAGCGTACACTCATTCATTCCGCCATGGCCTCTCATACATGTACTCACGACTTTGCTCGCTGCCTCTTGGAACACACTGATTTTAGATTTTCACACGGACTCAAAAAATGCAGTCTTCTGCCAAGAAGTCCCCAGTTCCAAAAGACGTATTTAACTCGGAGTCTCCGGGAACGACTACTTGGGTGTGCAAATTTGTTCAAATGTCTGATTAAGTCACCTAACAATTATTCCAGGCGCGGGAGTTAGCAGAGCACAGTGTCAATAGCGTAGGTTTCTAGAAATGATGAATGTCAGGTCGGTGCCTTCCCTCAGTATAGGATTCACTTTAGTCACACCACAGATTTGTCCACAATATATATATATATATATATATAGTCGGGAAATGTTAGTTAATACTTGAAGTATTTCGCGCCACCAGGCAGAAAAATTACGTAAAGTTTCTAGAAGAAATTAAGATCTGGCTCCAAGGTCCAGTATTTATCATTACAGTCTTTGAAAAACCCGTTATTGGGATATAGTATTTCTGGCTAACTCGGGTTGCATATGCACTGTTAGTCCAGTGGTACTTAAGAAACCCACGTGGTTCAAAATAAGGACTGTCTATTTCTTCACAAGTATGGAAACTACTACTAGGTGCTGGTAAAGTTAGGGTCACCCCAAAACTTTCACTGTGTGGAGGAAAAATAACACCTATAATATAATAAACAGAATATGTACAGGTTATAACTTACATTTAAACTTGCAAGCAGAGAGCTTTGCTTATCATTTAAACTTCCCGTGACGTAAGTTATATTTAAAAATCAGCAATCCTCATGAATTAGGAACACGTGCGTATTCCGTCACCATTCATGAGGCTCGATTCTAGAGTTTATACGTTAGTTTAGAAAAATACACTCGACTGAGTATTAGCAGTTAAATTAAATTCGTAAATAGCTACTCTTGCCGTTATAAGCTAGAGATTTTAATTTTATTCTGCTTTCCACTGAATGCTTCCCTAGAAAATATAATAGCCTACCACTTTATTTCTCTTCTGCGCTAAAGAAATAGATTAAAATGAATTAAGCGATTTAACACTTTAACACTCACAAAATCTATATATCTATCATATTAATTACCTCAACCACAGAATTACAGGTAGTCGCACAACTTAAGAATAAAATGCTGAAAATATTTCTGGAAGTCTAGAAGTTCGACAAATTGCCGAAACAAACTGAGATCTTCGCTAACAGCTATTCTGTTTACGAGCAACCTATCTACTGTGAGTCTATGAGCGAGAATGAAATTAAAGTTTCAAACTTGGCCAATATCTTTAAAATCGGACACAGGATCCTAATCTTATTTCGCCAAGCGAAATAGTCTCCCCTGTCCGTATAACACCTTCGTCCGCTTATCGCGTGACGTAACAGCCATCAGTGGCCGAGGGCTTGCATGAGTTGCAAATCTCAGACCACCGTCTGCAGTGCGGAGTGGATTTTCACGCTAAGCCGGGTTTTTTTTCTGACGAAAAACCTCATGCGTTTACTGAAATGCAGACTCTCTGTCTACTTTCCATGTCCCTCGGGTGAATTTTCACGCCCCAGGTCAGAGACCCTCAGACGAATGTCTAGCGAATGCTGTAAATTCACGCCTATCGTCCGACCAGCGCGACTGACATGTACGCAATACCACCCAGGTGCGATTCTCAGTTTTAGAGAAAGGAAACCAGGTAAAGTTTGCGAATTATATGAAAATAATATTCGCAAAACGAATGGATGAAAAATATACAGGAAAAAGGAAATACAGAGATAATAAAAGAGAGAATTCGGGTGAAAGAATAGGAAGAAGATGTAGGAAATTAAATGAATATAAACCCTACGTGACAACGTATTAGATCTGAAAGTTCTGAATGGTTAATTAAGTAAACACCATCATTCACCGGTATGTAATCTGAGTCAGAATTAGTTTCTAAAGCAGGTAAACTATCACTTTCTGATGGTTCATTCACGTCCAACGGATATTGTTCTGGTGGTACTTGGATCGGACACGTGATTGGATCATGAGGCACTGGTTTCGAAACCAATTCAATATTTGAATAAACCACAGACTTTCTAGTTTTAAAAGTGAAACCATGGATATTTGTCAAGCAGAAGTAACAATCAGTAGTGTGATTTGTATGTTCACACTCCAAAAGGCATCGACTTATGCTTCGGCGATTTTCGTAACCAACCTGCCAATGTATCGAACAAACTGCATTTGGCTTCCAAGATTTATTTGCATCATCAACTTTCGAATCGAAATAAAGTTCATATGCTTTCTTTAGTAACGGAGTAAAGTTTTTCTGGTGAACACGATCGGTAAAATATCCGCACACGTAATAGAACAGATCAGCCAAATTTCTACAACTTCTAGAAGCCATATTTTGCTCAGAATTATTTCAAAATACAGTAACTATTTGAAAAATCGCGTAACATATGTCATGCATCTTTTAGCAGTATAAAACGTAGAATTATGTTGCTTTTTATTAATTTTTAATAAGTTATATAGTAAAAATGAAACGGAGCAAATAACGGTTTCCCAAAAATATATTTATTCACAAATATCTTAAGAACCCGATGTGATAGAGATAAACGGATTTCAGATTTGAAATCAGCGCAAGAAACTGACCTAAGAACACTTATTCTTATATAAGAAAGAAAAATGTTGTTTGTCAGTGTTTTCATTTTTGTCTGTAAACCATGATCTACTGATGTATATGATTTATGTTGTAAAGTTCTAGTCATAAATAAACTTAATAAACCTTAGTTATTGTGTTGGTCAACCCCTACCCTATCTGTTATCCATAGTTGTTTTCACGTTTGTGCGTATTTGTCACAATTGTGTGCACGTGGGTGCAGTGTAACTTGTATTTTGTATAAGGAGAGAAAGTGCGTCTGATTTTAAATATAGTCGTACAGATAGAGAAATTATTCAATCCAGAGACTGTCCTTTTTCTTACACTATCACCTCGTGAGAAAACTATTTCTTACGCCTTACTCTCACATAGTTATCACTATCCCCTTTGCTCAGACAGGACTATAAACATCTATTACCTATCTGAAAAAATTTACGACAAGTAGTACCATCGAACGAACCAACTTTATTTTCAAAGGGTTGAGAATTGGGTACGCAAGTTTGTCTGACATTCTGCCCTTCCTTTCTCTGGTCTGTTATACTAAATTCCTTAATTCTCACATGCATTTTACAAATTAGTTTCAAGTAATGCAACGTTGTCAAAGCAAAATAACAGCATACTCACATTCACAGTATCAAATGATAATGAAGAAAGAAAAAATATGTTGAAAAGTTTATAGAGCTGTAAATAAGGAACTCGTTCCACGTTTTTACAGCAATCATCATGCATGGAGGTATATCTGGAGTCATCTTTACATGACCACCAGCTATGCACAATGCTATAATATACATATGTGGAATTGAACCTGTCTGTGAGACTAATTGACTCTTGAAATCATCCACACACTTCCAGGGATTCCCCCTGTGGTGAAATGTGTTGAGAACCCAGCATTGCATACTAAGCTTGGAGAAGTCACTTGAGCCCCAGACGTAATTCTTCGGCTTTGACCTGGTTGACTGCATGCAGGAGGATTTCACTATGGACCCAGTGATAGGCAGGGTGAGCTGAGGATTGACTCTGTGCAGGACGTGACAATTCCTTGGGAGAGCCCAGAACCAGAGTACCGTATTTTAGCTCTGCATAGTTGGAGAGCCCCCTTGGATGGCAGGGAATGCACAGTATGCCAAACTCTTCTTACTTCTAGCTTGGGACCAGAAGGGACGATCCTTTAAATGCAAGCCAAGTTGGAGAAATTGGAACTCATAACTTTAACTCAGCACATTTCAGAATAGCAGAAAAACCACAGGAAAAATCTAGATCTACAGTGTAGATAATACCAAGTAGTCTTCAACTTTGTATTGGCTGCAAACGAGCGAGAAGCTCAGCAGCCCTAGTTAAACAACAACAACAACAGCAACCATCATTAGCGACAACAAATCAAAAAGTTAATTTAGCCTGTCAATCTCTTCATCGCTAAATGACATTTCATTAATGCTTAATTCATCATAATTTTCTTTTCTGCTTCTTACGGAGCAAGGGGCCACCACTACAGCTGGTCCCACAGGATGCCAATAAAAAGCAGTCACATGATCTTATAGCGGTAGTTCGTGTGGCAGTTTGTATTACACGATGAGGGAGCCAGCCCTTTGCAAAACCTCATATTTGTCGCCTTGAAGAATCTATTCTTCGTCGTCTCTTCAGAGTAGGGTTACCATACACCCTCATTTATGCGGACATGTCCTCATTTTGGGGGTAACAATTACTGTCCGCACACATTTTTGTGAATTCCCTGTTTTGTCCGCATTTCCAGTGATTGGGCGTTTTTTTCTTCACTCTGGCGGTACCCCACACATTTTTTGTAAAGATTTATAATTACTTTTCAATTCACACTGTCCATGTTAAGTCTCTAAAAGAGTTCTGTGAGTTTGGTGATGTAGAATACCAGCAACTCCTTAACCACAGCAAAACACGGTGGCTGTCTTTATTTCCAGCTGTTCAAAGACTTCTACAAATGTTTCCAGCTCTCAAGTCATTCTTTCTGTCACAGAACAAACCACCAGCTGTACTAAAAATGTTTTTTGAGGATCCATTTAAGTGACATCTATTTATAGCATGTTCAGTCCATAATTAGTGTATTTCGTGCTCATATTAGCAAATAAGAAAAGGAAGATAACTCCCTTATTGATGTAATGAAAATTCTTTCATCCTTGCAAGACCTCCTTCAAGAAAGAAAGGATATCAATTTTATGCCACTCAAAGTGAAGGACATGCTAAAGCAAATGGAAAGCGATGGCTACAAATGTGAGATGCAACAGTTTCAGTGCAATGTAGAAGCACTGTATGAAGGATGTTTAGATTATTTAAAGATGTGGATGCAGCTTTTTCAGGAATTTTCTAGGTTTAAGTGGCTATATCTTGAAGACATCTCATGGGAAGATGTAGAAATAAGTATACAATTTTTGATGGAAAAAGGTGTACAAATTGATGATACTAAGTGTTTTGATCAGTTCTCCAATGTGAAGAAATTTCACTATAATGTCCGCCCTTGTCCTCCTTTTCATGACTAACAATTGAGAATTGTCCTCCTGTTTGCCTTGAGCGATATGGTAACCCTACTTCAGAGACCCCGGGGATATACCCGAAGCATATTTAATTGTATGTTTAAAAAACATTCCGCCTCGTATTGGCGAGGCGCGTACCGTTCTACCTAGACACAAAGTTCATAGTTATATAAGGGTTTATGTTTAAATATAAAAGAGCACTTGGCCTAGTTTTATTAGAATGCACACAATACTAGAGATTCAGCTGCGGATACATTTTTTTAATTATAGCCATAAACCAAAAACTGTTTTCGTGCCTTTCCGTCCCGTCGCGACGGACGGACAAATATGCGGTTTGTTTTTAACTTATTAAGACTACTCGTCGCGTGCTCTATTCCTTTGATCTATTGAAACGACAAACGTTTGTTGTTGTCATGAATTAAAAAAAAAAAAATTGAATTGCTATTTGCAAGCTGAAGCAAAAGACTTAACGCGCGAATCCAGTTCTCCTGTTTTGTCACAGAGCCATATTATAATTTTACAGCTGTTTTAAAAAAAAATATCAAAACGCAAACTAGACGTTCATGTTATCCTGTCTCGTTTGTATTCACTGCAATTACCAGATTATCGGATTCATCAAAGGGACTTATTATTTTTAGTTTTATTCTGGGACACAACGTCACAAAGACGGGATCAGATGTAAAAAAAACAAACCCGTTTTACAATTTTGAGTTATAGATAATGCAGTTATTTTTCTTGTGCATACATTTAACTGAAAGATTGTGTTTATAACGAAAATAGTTTCGATGATATTAGTGCAGGCATGTGTAGCAAGTTTAATTTGCTGGAGAGGTTAAGATGTTATAATTGAATGATGTATTGCTGTGGAAGTGTCAACCGTGTGAGGTCAAGCTATGTAAGACCCTGAGTCTAATAGTTGATGATGATGGTGATGAATTCTCAGGGTCCCTAACGCTACCTCTCTAGATCTCACACGGGCTGTATTTTATTTCTAGTGTCTGGTGTTTGATGTGGCTAGTGTCTAGGGATGAAATGAAAATGATGGTACATCAAAACAACACACTATAACTCGCTATAATTAAAGGAATAAGTCTGTGGTTAAAATGTTTTTTACAATAATTCTTTTTTACAATTTTATTCTGCCTGTCCTGCAAACTCTTTTGGACAGGTCTTTGAAACTGAGGAAAATATATCTTACAACTAATAATTAACTAACGGGACTCTTTGTCCTATAACTTACTTACTTACTTAGTCGTTCCCCTTCTACCGTGAGGTGTAGAGGTTTGGAAGAGAGAGCGCCAGACCATTCTATCAGCTGTCTTCTTCCTGGCCTGGTTCCATTCTAGTCCTCGGTCCTTCAAAGATTGTCTGATGTTGTCCTCCCAGCGGACTCTGGGTCGTCCTGGAGGTCTGGATCCCTGGCTCTTTGTTTCCCATGCTTGTCGTGGTAGCCGATCTTCTCCCATTCTGCAGACATGGCCAAACCATCTTAGTTGGGACTGTTCTATTTGGGTCTGCAGCGGATGGGATTTTAGGCCTTGACGGATCGTCTGGTTGCGGACCATGTCTCTTCTTGTTACTTCAACCACTTTCCTCAGATACCTCATTTCTGAGGTTTGGATCTGGCTTTTGTGGGTTGTAGTCATTGCCCACGACTCGCATCCATATGTCAAGACTGGGACATAGGTGTAGCGGTGTAAAGTCTTGTTCTTTCCACTCTGTAAAGTTGCTTTCACACACACACTGTAAAGTATCAGTCTGTCTGCTCTGTAAGGAAGAGTGGTGTGTTGTTGAGATCAGGCATGCTCCAGTCTACCCAGCTGTAAATGGGTAACTCACCCTAGTCCTGAGTTAGGGAAGGCAAAGGCTCCAGGGGAAGCAGGCCCTAAACTTGGTCACTTCAGCCGACGCAGGATGGTGTATGTATAAAGTAGAAGTGTAGAGTGTGATTACCGCGAATGGTGTACTGTTCGTGTGCTGACCAATATAACCACTCACACTTGTGTCTACAAGGCACCAATGCAGACTGCTGGAATCTTAGTTTACTCAATTTATTCAGACGTACACACTGGGACATACGAGTACATCATGGTTCGTTGACATATCAATTTGTAGGTATACATAGCAGATCTGAAGTCATGACACATTCAGAAATAATGGGCAGTACATCAAAAGTTCAATGTCATGATACATTATGGCCACATCCCCCTATCTGACTAAACGCGTCAGTGAAGGGCGGATCGATAAATAACCAAAGTTACTTGACGTCCATAGTTTGTAGTATATATTATGAAACCACGAAAGGGGGTTTCTAGCAAGATTGAGATCTCCCTGTCACTGTCCGATAATAAGATAAATAATCTGTTCTCTTGGCAGTGATCAAAACATATGATGACCGAAATCCAACATGGCTGTCTCCCTGAGTTGTCGTTCACTCATTCATAGGAAGGAGAATATAAGCCAGAGTTAATTTATAATGGTTATATAAATGATTTCGTAAATGTTTCCATACAGCTCTACGGTGATCAGGTTAATTTCACGTAGCCATAACCGCTGCAGGAAAATCTGTCATCTTCGTCGATACCAAACACGACACTAGCATAACGAAGCACCAAAAGTCAAGCTAGGCCTAACCGACGAGAGATCATCAAAAATAGGAGCTGGGTTTACCTGGAGTCCGAATCATCTATATACTGACATAAGGAGAGTCTCTAACACAAACTATCGTAGAGACACCATCTCCTTCAGAAGAAAAACCACGTCGTAAGACATTTTTTCTGACGAAAGGACCAGCTCTTGAAAAACGTACCCCGCCATTTGTAAGCAGTACATCGGAACTCATCACGACTTGTCAAGACAACTCATACTTCCGCTAGCAAGAATCTAGTCCCTCCTACCCATCCAAAATATACAATATAGGACTGATTCTACTTGTACTAATAATATGTAATACATATGAATTCAGGCCATAAACACAATAAGCAAATTAATATATTTTCTGGCCCTAAAAAATAAGTACAAACGCAAGCGCAATATCCTTGCGCTGGATCAATATCCAGAACGATTACTCCTATAATCAAAAGTGTGAATCAAACATGGATTATCTCGCTTTTACCATAAACAGCATTTTCATACACAAATGAATGCATGTCTATATTTTTCCCATATTAAATAGCCATATCGATTTTTGTAAAATGTGCGTCAAAAATATGCACGCAACAACGATCCTCAATATAAAACGATAATTATTCATGTTCAGGTGTTTCAACTTTACAGCTCAACATTTAGAGAAGCTGTTGGCACTCCCTGCCTACGTTAATTTTACTTTTTCCTGAACTTTCGAAGTGGTGGATTGTGGTAGTACCTTAGATTTGACATGATGAGGTAAACACTCCATGCATAGAACGTCAGCTCACAGAAACTGCTTCGGCTAACAGCATACAGTATAACACTTTCACTCGAGACTTTCTGTCTTCGTATTTATTTCATCAGGGCTTATGAGAGATATAGGAAAGCACGCGGCCAACTTTCTTTATCAGATAACCAGGAAATAATTACCCTGCAAACAAAAGTGACAAACGTCGGCCTGCTGTCACATCTGGGCATCAAGAACTATTTACACATGCTATGACAGCGCAAACTGCACAGCCCCTGGTTTGGCTTCATGTCCGCCCTTGACCACAGATATCTTCTACAGTCAAAAGTTGGCTGATAGCATTAAATGGAACATCTCCTTAGGCGACGGCATCTGAGATTCAAAGATGTGTGCAAGAGAGACATGAAGGCATATATGCAGCAGCCTGGGAGGATTGTGACGTACGTCTAGTTTGACAAGTGAATTTTCCCTGATATGATGGATGATTTAAGGGACCCTTAGCTTTTCATAACATTAGAACCCCTGAACATTTGTTGTAACTTTTCGTTTGCCAGAACGCATTCCACCGGGACTCATGTAGGATACAGCGACGAGATCAAAGAGACAGACCGAGGGATCTTAGGGGAGACTATCGGCGCTATCAAAGACAGTAGTTTTCCCTGATACGAGACGCAGTTGCTTGCCGCTAATTTTGCGTCTCGGTGTCAATCGAGGAACCGAGCGAACGGGGGAAAGCGAAACGGGCAGCAGCGAGCGGATACGAAGACCAGGGGGCGGCTTCTTCTCTTGATTTGGCGGTCAGATCCCCAAAAGTTCGTGAGATCAAATAAGTTGTCAAGTTTATCATGTCCCACTCAACTTACATTTCATTTTAGCTAAATAGACCATGAAGAACTAGACACGTTATCACTCGCTGGCCAGATCTTTACAGAAGCACTAGCTTTATTGAAATCTTGTTATAGATTTTCCCCTGGATTTTATATATATTTGCAGTGATTTCTAATTCTGTGCAAAGCGGTAAAATATATATTGTGTAAAGTGATCAGTGGTCTAGTTCAGTCATTCTATTTAAAGGGATTCTGTGTTAATTTAAATCTATTTAATTAAACCATCTCAAGAGTTCCAGTTTTAAATATAATGATCTATCTATTATATTATTTCAAAAGATAATAGATGCTTAAATTAACTTTTAAAGTCGCGAAGGAATTTATAATTAATAAATTCAGTTAAGTCCTAGTTTTATAGATGTGGGTTTTTAACCACTAGAATTCGCGCAGTGTTTATTAAATACATAATTAAATACTCGAGTGTATTATAGGCTTAACGGGAAATTCATCGCGCTTTAGAAGGTTATTTGTTTTCGGTATATTACATGTCTTTTTTTTCTTTCATACAGAGTGATCGTAACCTGTGCGATCCCAGCATTAAGAAAGCAATAAAGAAATCAATCTAAGCAAAGCAAAGCATAAACAGTGTGTAGAGTTCCCCTGACGCAGAACTTGTTGAGACTGTGTAAATTTTTAATCTTTGAGGCGATTCTATGTTTGGAATTCCGCTATCTAACTTATAGCAAAGAAAGCACACCCAAAGACAAATTTAACGCACCATCAAACAACTTAAGTCGTAACGGGAAGAAGAACACTGGCCCGAGCTTTGTTAGTTTACTGACACAGAGAGATAATTCATAATTTCCTGAACAGTGATGTGACTTAGTTTTCTCACTGGACTTAAACCATACCTCACGGATAAAGTGTACCAGCACGCGTAAGAATTTTATTATCAGCGGCATAGCCAAATAGACCACACCATCCTCACCCCGGTATCAGAGACCGTGCCCTCCCATAGAAACTGTTATTAAGAAAAGAGACACAACTACAGATTCATTTTCCAGCGATTACGGGATCCTTTTATGTGCTGACCGCCTACCCGATAATCTGGGGCTAGAACTTGAACAAACACTCATACATTTAGTTGAGGTGTAACTGCTGTTGTGTTATTCTATGGAGTGCAAGTTTTTTTCACAATCGGTAAGTGAGAGCAAGATGAGTGAAGGCCTTTGCTAGCGCGTGTATGAATGACAGGAAATTAATTCTTTTGTGTGACCATTTTGTTAACTTGCTTACCTGGTAATATATATCTTTTCTGTATACCCTACATTGTTCCTTTAAGTGGGATAGTTGATAATTTGTTAACTCTGTTTAAAACCACCTCCTTTCCATTTGCTTAGTAAAGGGAAGAACAGCTGGGAAGAACAGGTTTTTTTTTTTCTATCACTTATACCTAACTTGGTAACACCTCTTTCAGAGTAATTAACTTTACTGTTAGGTTAACGTACCCGTGTTCCTGATATTATCTATCTCTGGACTGGGTTTGTCTTTGTCTAATGAGCGGGAAGGGCTTAGTCGATACCAATCTTCTTCACCCCCTCCCAAACTTGTTATTTGCATTTGTGTACTTATGATAATTTATGTAATATCTGATATTTTTAGTGATTGATGTTTAAAGTAAATAAAATCACCTAAACTCATTTAGTTCTGTGTGTTGGATATACCCAAAGCCCAACATTTCCCCTATTCGTTTTAATATAGTTTGTATCAACGTCGTGTGTGTGTTTGAAAACACCGAATCGGTGTGCGCGCAGATGCGAGTCTGGAAAACTGGCAAATAATTGTTTGACCAGGAGAGTGAAAGAGAAGATTGAGAGACACGATTTGTCGTAAATAAGTCTGTCTTTACTCTCCTCCAGCACGCTGTGAAGTAACTATTAAATCTCTACATTTTCTATCACTGAGCTTTCCATCATCATTTTCCACTCTAAACCGGACCACTATTTCTACGACTCTTTTCTCTCAAAATAAATTTACGACAATATTTGGCCGGCTCGTCTGGGATAATTTTGAGATACATTTGATGCACACATATTTGTGGGCTGGTTCTGGGATCTTGAGCTACATTTGAGGCAATCGCATAGCCGGGTTAAAGATATTTTGAGTCTGATTTAGTTTGGGTCTAACTAGGTAGAGTGTGAATGATTTGTCTTTGTGAATTAGGGAAATAAATAAATAATTACACCCCTAGACAAACGTTCTTTAAGTATTTGGGTTGTCCACACAGCATATTTACAGGTTGTTTTCTCTCCACAGCAGTAGAAAGTACAGATAAACAAATATATTTGCTATTTTAATTATCCTCTGGCGGAGATAATTATATTTCTTTCTTTATAAAAGTTGCTGGGATTGCGTGATTGTTTTACAGTCACTAAGGTTTTTGAAGTCAAAAAGAGTTGAGCTTAGCTAAAGACGGATTGTTCTGATTTTTAAAAATTAAGTTAACAACGTCTCATCTCAATAATTGACTTTAGGGACGGAGTTTGTTGTCAGAGATTTAAAATTTAGGGGAAAATTTTTTTTTCCTTTTAAATTGTTTTAATATAAATTTTTCTCTACTGTTAGTAAAAGTAGATTCTTTTCCAGTGTAACTTACCATTTAGTGGCATAGTCGCTTGCGTTTAGAGCCTTAATTGCCAGATAATAGCAGCGATAAGTTTGCACAGTACAGGTAGGAGGTAACACAGGTAAATTTGTACTTGTGTTTTTTTCTCGTAGCGGTTCAGAGTTCCTCCCTTTCGCGTTTCTTCTTACTAGTTCTCTAAGCATACTTCATCTTATTCTTTAACAATGGCAGAGAGGATAAAGATGAGGTCCATCTTGAGGCTGGAAGCGAAAGAGGCAGGATTAGATGCAGAAGCTGCAAACGCGTTTATTAACCAGGAATTGGAAATATATGACGCGGAGCAACAGAGAGCCGAAGCTGAGAGGAAGGCGAAGCAACAGAGAGCCGAAGCTGAGAGGAAGGAAGAGAAAGAAAGAACAGAGAGGAGAGAAGCCCAGGAGAGGGCAGATAAGAAAGAAGCGGAAGAACGTCTTTTGGAACAGAAGAAAATTGAAGCAGAGATGGAAACTCGCAGAGAGAGAGAGAGAGAGAGAGAGACAAGGAAAGACAGCATCAACTGGCGCTTAAGGCTCTAGAGAGTCGGGGCGCCTCTACTTCGACTAACGGAGAGCCGTCTTCGCCCAGTCTCAATCAATGGACCTCTCCAGTACTCAATCTGCCCAATTAACTGCTATGTCGTTTTCTTTAGAATCTTTTCCTAGCCCTAACGAAAAAATTGACAGCTACCTAGAAAAATTCGAGAGACTCGCGAATCTTTATGGGTTAGAGAGTACCCGCTGGGCGCTCAAACTTTCAACGTCACTGAAAGGCAATGCTTATGACGTGTACACAAAGCTGGGACCGAATCAACATGATTACGACATGTTGAAAAAGGCCTTACTACAGCAGTTTGAGATGACTGCCCGAAAGTTTCTGCAGTTGTTCAGAAACAGCCGAAAAGAGAGCACGGAAACATTTCCACAGTTCTCTTCACGTCTCACGGGTTATCTGACAAAGTGCATTGAATTATCTGACCTACCTCTTTCATATGAGGGACTCCTCGAACTTGTTCTTGTGGAGCAGATAAAATCCACTTTGTCGAATGAAACACGTAGATTTTTGGCTGAACAGGGGGCAGTCAGGCTTGAAGACATACTCAATAAAGCCGAACGCTATAGCAATGCAATGGCCGAACTTCCCAGCACTAAACGTAAACCCACCGATGAGCCATCTCGAAAACAGAATCTAGAACAGGCATCCTATTCTTCCACTTCCTCTCAACATTATAACCAACGAGATAACAATACCCAGAAACCTCCCCAGGAAAAATCGAAATTCTACAAAACCCGATACCCCCCCAACAACAATTCTGATCAACCCAACAAGCCTACGTGGCAGCGCGGCCACCAAGGTCAAGGAAAAGGGAAGACCCCTACACCAGGAACGTCTGATCAGGGCAAACAAACCGGTGCAAACCGCATTGGATGTTTGCATACAGCCTCGAAAGGTAGAGTCAATGTCAGTGATTCTCAACCTGAGGGGGACCGACCCTCAACTCGAGGAACTGTAATTTTGAACGGTACCTCCACTACTACTTGTCTTTTTGACACTGGATTAAGTTTTGATTGTATTGTCGCTAGGCACCTAGTCAAACCCGGTCAGGAGACAGAGGAAACCGTCAAACTTAGTGGAGTTTTCAGGAGTGATGCACCCAGGACGCTTCCTATCGCACTGGTAGAAATACACTCTGACTTTGTCAGAGGAGTTATTAAAGCGGCCATAATGGATGATCCGATCTACCCAGTTATCCTGGGATGTAGATATGTGTTCATTGGGAGACCTAAGGAGCCGATTGTGGCAGTGGTAACCACAAGAGGGCAAGCCAAGAAGGAGAGGGAGCCTGCGCCAAACTTGTTGCCGAATGAACTGAAGGAGGCGCAACAAAAGGACCCTACTCTGGCGCCCTGCTTTAAAAAACTGCCCATGGCTAAGGACCCCAGACACAACGGAGACATCTTTTCTAAGGATGGTGTATTGTATCGTAGAACGGGCAACCCGGACACGGGGAATAACCAGCTCCTAGTACCGACGCAGTACAGAAACCAGATCTTAGAAATGGGGCACTCTCTTCCCTTTAGCGGACACATGGGACAAAACGCCACTATTCAGCGAATAAAAAAACCACTATTGGTGGCCAGGAATGAACTCTGACATTGTCAGGTACGTGAAATCCTGCGCCCAGTGCCAACGGGTAGCACCCAAGCACT
Source organism: Oreohelix idahoensis (assembly GCA_024509875.1). Lineage (NCBI taxonomy): Eukaryota > Metazoa > Mollusca > Gastropoda > Stylommatophora > Oreohelicidae > Oreohelix > Oreohelix idahoensis. The sequence goes on from JAMPIV010009994.1 coordinate 707,513, forward strand.
TGACACCCCCAGTACCTATGGGGCAAATGCCAATAGTAGGGACTCCATTTGAACGGGTTGCTGTCGACATTATTGGTCCTCTGGAAAAGACCAAAAGAAGGAACAGGTTCATCCTGACCTTAGTTGACACTTGCACTATGTGGGCCGAAGCCGTACCGCTACCATGCACTAATTCCAAGCATGTCGCAGAAGCCCTTGTGCAAATTTTTACACGGTTGGGATTCCCTCAACAAGTTTTGACGGACAATGGATCCCAATTCCGTAGCCTGTTAATGGAGGAGATCTTTAAGATCTTGAGGGCCAAACATATCCACACAAGTCCCTACCATCCGGCCGGAAATGGGCTCGTGGAACGTTTTAACGGTACCCTCACCATGATATTACGTAAGCTGGGTCAGGAGAAACCGGAAGACTGGGACCAATATATATCGGCTGCCTTATTCGCCTACCGAGAGGTACCCCAAGCGTCTACGGGTTTTGCGCCAGCTACACTTTTATTTGGCAGACCTATTAAGGGGCCACTAGAAGCCTTACTTCGGTCCCTGACAGACCAGAAGGCTGACGAGACAGTCGTCTCTGCAAGCAAGTATGTATCTGAGCTTAAGGAAAGGCTAAAGCTAGGATGGGATCTAGCTACTACCAACCTTAAGAAAGCCCGCGCTAAAATTACTAAAGATACAACAAAGCTGCAAAAGAGAGAGAACTACAACCAGGGGAGAAAGTCCTATTGCTACTTCCAACCGGAAGCAATAAACTTCGCATCGGATGGCAAGGACCGTTTACCGTCCTTAAAAAGATCTCACGTACCAACTACAAGATCTCCATCAAAGGAAAGGAGAAGGTCTTCCACATAAATCTGCTAAAGAAATATTTGGAAAGACCGGTGCCATCCTCCGAGCATCTCCTGGCTGTCGCCATAGCAACGGAAGACGAGGAAGATGATGATGGTTGCATGGAGTATCCACTGCAACCCACAGAATCCTTTAAAGATGTCAAGTTCGGCGACAATCTCTCACCAGAACAACAAACAGAAACCAGGGCTCTACTAAAACAGTACAGTGCAGTCTTAAAGGATGTACCTGGTCGAACAAATCTCATTGAATTTGATATGAAATTAACAAACGAGACCCCTGTTCAAACCAGAGTTTACCCCATCCCGTACGCTAAAGCTGATGCACTTCGCGGAGAAATAGACAAGCTGCGTCAGGCAGGAATTATCAGTGAGTCTACATCTCCTTACAGCTCGAGCGTAGTGCTGTTGCAGAAGCCCAATAAGGAAGTTCGGCTGTGCATTGATTACAGGTTGCTAAACGCTGTAACGGAATTCCAGCCCGAACCTCTCCAAACTGTTTCTGAGTTGTTCACCAAGCTCAGCAAAGCTAAGATCTTCTCCAAGATTGACCTCAGTAAAGGTTATTATCAAATACCAGTCAAGGAGGAAATTAAACCTTTGTTAGCTTTCAGCACTAGTGAAGGACATTACACATTTAACGTGATGCCGTTCGGTTTGCATAATGCACCAGGAGTGTTCACCAGGATGATGAGGAAGCTTCTACACCCTTTGCAAAGTCCCCATATCCATAATTTCATGGATGACATCTTAATTGCATCGGAAACCTATGAAGAACATATTGCTACGGTTGCTATGCTCCTCAGGAGACTACAGGAAACGGGTCTCACAGCCAGACCTAGCAAATGTCTCATCGGGTTTGAACAGTTAGACTTCCTGGGGCACACTATTTCTCACGGATGCAGTTGGCCTATTAAGAAGAACGTGGAGAAAATAGTGGCAGCAAAAAGACCCCGAACGAAGAAAGACGTACGTTCCTTCATATCGCTATGTGCATACTATCAGAAGTACATCCAGAACTTCAACGGACTGACGGCACCTCTGACTGACCTCACAAAGAAAGGTTGTCCTGATAAGGTCATATGGGATCAAAAGTGCGAACACGCGTATAGCACTTTGAAAGGACAGTTGTCTGCATACCCCATTTTGAGGTTGCCTGACCTCAAGAAACCTTTTGTACTGAGAGTCGACGCGTCAGGTCAGGGCATCGGGTCAACACTGCTTCAAGCCGATGACAGTGACCTGAACATGCTATTTCCAGTTGCCTATGGCAGTCGGAAATTAAATAAAGCGGAACGGAACTACAGCGTAGTTGAAAGGGAATGTCTTGCTCTGATTGACGGTATCAGACGCCATCATGAGTTTCTTTATGGTACATCTTTCACGGTGCAAACAGACCACGCTCCTTTAGCATTTCTTGGTGCCAATAAAGAATTTAACGCTAGGATCATGCGTTGGGCGCTTCTTTTAAGCGTTTATTCTTTCAAAGTGGAATATATTCCGGGAAGACAGAATGTCGGGCTGATTTTCTGAGTAGAAACTGGTCTACAGAGGAAGAAGAGCAAACTGAAGATACCACTCATCCTAAAATCACCAATCAGGTCACCTCCATTGTCAAAAATGAAAACATGAAAAATGGTTTCATGTCTAAAAGTGGGGACGATTGTGACGTACGTCTAGTTTGACTAGTGAATTTTCCCTGATATGATGGATGATTTAAAGGGACCTTTAGCTTTTCATAACATTAGAACCCCTGAACATTTGTTGTAACTTTTCGTTTGCCAGAACGCATTCCACCGGGACTCATGTAGGATACAGCGACGAGATCAAAGAGACAGACCGAGGGATCTTAGGGGAGACTATCGGCGCTATCAAAGACAGTAGTTTTCCCTGATACGAGACGCAGTTGCTTGCCGCTAATTTCGCGTCTCGGTGTCAATCGAGGAACCGAGCGAACGGGGGAAAGCGAAACGGGCAGCAGCGAGCGGATACGAAGACCAGGGGGCGGCTTCTTCTCTTGATTTGGCGGTCAGATCCCCAAAAGTTCGTGAGATCAAATAAGTTGTCAAGTTTATCATGTCCCACTCAACTTACATTTCATTTTAGCTAAATAGACCATGAAGAACTAGACACGTTATCACTCGCTGGCCAGATCTTTACAGAAGCACTAGCTTTATTGAAATCTTGTTATAGATTTTCCCCTGGATTTTATATATATTTGCAGTGATTTCTAATTCTGTGCAAAGCGGTAATAATATATTGTGTAAAGTGATCAGTGGTCTAGTTCAGTCATTCTATTTAAAGGGATTCTGTGTTAATTTAAATCTATTTAATTAAACCATCTCAAGAGTTCCAGTTTTAAATATAATGATCTATCTATTATATTATTTCAAAAGATAATAGATGCTTAAATTAACTTTTAAAGTCGCGAAGGAATTTATAATTAATAAATTCAGTTAAGTCCTAGTTTTATAGATGTGGGTTTTTAACCACTAGAATTCGCGCAGTGTTTATTAAATACATAATTAAATACTCGAGTGTATTATAGGCTTAACGGGAAATTCATCGCGCTTTAGAAGGTTATTTGTTTTCGGTATATTACATGTCTTTTTTTTTTCTTTCATACAGAGTGATCGTAACCTGTGCGATCCCAGCATTAAGAAAGCAATAAAGAAATCAATCTAAGCAAAGCAAAGCATAAACAGTGTGTAGAGTTCCCCTGACGCAGAACTTGTTGAGACTGTGTAAATTTTTAATCTTTGAGGCGATTCTATGTTTGGAATTCCGCTATCTAACTTATAGCAAAGAAAGCACACCCAAAGACAAATTTAACGCACCATCAAACAACTTAAGTCGTAACGGGAAGAAGAACACTGGCCCGAGCTTTGTTAGTTTACTGACACAGAGAGATAATTCATAATTTCCTGAACAGTGATGTGACTTAGTTTTCTCACTGGACTTAAACCATACCTCACGGATAAAGTGTACCAGCACGCGTAAGAATTTTATTATCAGCGGCATAGCCAAATAGACCACACCATCCTCACCCCGGTATCAGAGACCGTGCCCTCCCATAGAAACTGTTATTAAGAAAAGAGACACAACTACAGATTCATTTTCCAGCGATTACGGGATCCTTTTATGTGCTGACCGCCTACCCGATAATCTGGGGCTAGAACTTGAACAAACACTCATACATTTAGTTGAGGTGTAACTGCTGTTGTGTTATTCTATGGAGTGCAAGTTTTTTTCACAATCGGTAAGTGAGAGCAAGATGAGTGAAGGCCTTTGCTAGCGCGTGTATGAATGACAGGAAATTAATTCTTTTGTGTGACCATTTTGTTAACTTGCTTACCTGGTAATATATATCTTTTCTGTATACCCTACATTGTTCCTTTAAGTGGGATAGTTGATAATTTGTTAACTCTGTTTAAAACCACCTCCTTTCCATTTGCTTAGTAAAGGGAAGAACAGCTGGGAAGAACAGGTTTTTTTTTTTTTCTATCACTTATACCTAACTTGGTAACACCTCTTTCAGAGTAATTAACTTTACTGTTAGGTTAACGTACCCGTGTTCCTGATATTATCTATCTCTGGACTGGGTTTGTCTTTGTCTAATGAGCGGGAAGGGCTTAGTCGATACCAATCTTCTTCACCCCCTCCCAAACTTGTTATTTGCATTTGTGTACTTATGATAATTTATGTAATATCTGATATTTTTAGTGATTGATGTTTAAAGTAAATAAAATCACCTAAACTCATTTAGTTCTGTGTGTTGGATATACCCAAAGCCCAACATTTCCCCTATTCGTTTAATATAGTTTGTATCAACGTCGTGTGTGTGTTTAAAAACACCGAATCGGTGTGCGCGCAGATGCGAGTCTGGAAAACTGGCAAATAATTGTTTGACCAGGAGAGTGAAAGAGAAGATTGAGAGACACGATTTGTCGTAAATAAGTCTGTCTTTACTCTCCTCCAGCACGCTGTGAAGTAACTATTAAATCTCTACATTTCTATCACTGAGCTTTCCATCATCATTTTCCACTCTAAACCGGACCACTATTTCTACGACTCTTTTCTCTCAAAATAAATTTACGACAATTCTGATCTTATAATAATAATAATAGTCATAACAATATGCAATATTCAAACACAATTCAATTTGAGGACTCAATAATTTTTGCTCCAAGCATGTCCTTCACTTTTCCCGATAGCAGTATCTAGCTTTTTGCAGTTTTATTAGTACATAATAATAAATCACTCTCATTACCACAATTCAATGAAATATAAACACACAAGCAACGATGATTGGCAGATTTGGCACAAGTTTTTCTCTGCCGCTTGTCCAGACTGTTTGACTTTTTATTTTAAAATCAACACTTCTGTTCTCATCGTCCCTTGGTACGTAAGAATTTTATTCAAATGGCCAAGAGCCTTGTAAGCTTTCGCTAATATCATTTGGGCTGGCCAATGAAATCAAGCGACTACCAATTTTGAACTGAATTTGAAAAACCAAACCCCAAATATACTATGTGTTTCTTAGTCTGTTGGTCAGTCTCCCCATGCTATTACACTGCAAAATATGTATCGTTTTGGGCTAACAATTTATACCTCTCCCTTCCTCCTAGCGTTAACCAATCAAATTTGAATCACGCCAATGCCTCTTTCCAAAACTGCGTCCCAAATATGTTACCATTAGAATGAGCAAGAACGAGAGTCTGTCTGTTTCACTGTCCGAAAATATATAATATTTTTACAATATCTTGGTTATTACTCGTGCGATTTTTGATATTGAAACACATTATTTATCAGAAGACTATACCCTTCCAGTCTATATAACTTTTATGCTAATCTTTCTTGCCGTTCTCATTTCTGTATTTCTCTATGCATATTGGGTTTTCTTTTCTGAACTACCCTATTAATAAACTCTATCTTCACAGATTCATAAAGGTTATCATAAGGACTATGGAGGATTTGTTATGAATAATAATATTAATTTTTTCACCCCAACCATCCTTTTATATATATATGTGTATATCGAAAGTCATTTTGAGTTCCACTTTCAATATCGTTCACCCCCTTGCCCCTTCTCTCAATTGTCTATTTGAATTCATATCTAACTGTCTAGTCTAAGAAAAGTGGCGGGACCAAGTGGTCGTGATTTCTCACGTAATATCATAAAAATTCAAACCTCTGTTACCATGCGACTTGGATACAATACAATGCATTAGTTTATTTTTAGATTAATAAAAAGCGTTAATTTTATTCTTCTCTCACTCTCCCCCCCCCCCTTTTTTTTTCTATCAATCCAACGAGCGAAACAAGTATTTGCCGCACGCAAACTGTTTCATGTTAGTTTCAATTTCTCAAGGCGGAGTGACGAACACGCCCGCGGTTTTTTGGGATGGGCTAACATTTTGCTTAGCGCGAACCTTTTTAAAATACAGCTCGACCCGAGACATCGGTGACGATGACGGGCAATAAACACGGGCGTTGTAATCGTTTTTACTACTTTTTAATTATTTAATTAATTATTAAGGTACTTTTGATCAAGGGTATCACTGATCTCACCACAGCATGGACCAAATATTTACTGCGGTGTGAAATTTCTTGCAATAGTCGGCAGATCTTAGTTTTTTTGTTTGTTTAAACCGTCAAAGAAATAGGAGGAATGCGGAATGGCATCTGATGAACATTTGCCTCCGCTCATCCACTATCTTGGTTGACAGTCTACCCTAGGGGTCGGTAACCAGTCGATCCCGATCTACCGGTAGCTCCCAGTGGTTAATTTCGTAAATCTCTAGGCGCCCACGTGGGAAGTAAAAAAGAAAGATTGTCTTACACTAGGGAGAAATCGCACAGAAATCTACCATTGGAATTTAAAATTGCGGTGTTCACAGGATCAAAGGTACTTTTTCCGCATTCTCAATGAAAACTCTCAAGCTGGTTACTAAAATATATTCGTGAACTGCGTGGCATAGGAACACCATTTTTTTTTTTTTTGTGGTAAAGTTTATCAAAGTCTTCTTTCCCATGAAATTACACATACGCACGCGCCCGCGCGCGCGCGCACACACACACACAAATATATATATATATATATATATATATATATATATATATATATATATATATATATATATATATATATATATATATATATATATATATATATATATATATATTATCATCATCTCAACCCATAACCCGTCATGGGTCGTAGGGGTGCCATGGTGGAAGCATCAGCAGACATGGTCCTCCACTGCTCTCTATTCTCAGCAATGCGTACAAGTGTGGAACAACCGTGTCCTGCCCATTCTTTGATGTTATCAGCCCAGGATTTTCTTTGCCTTCCTCTTCTAGTTTACCTTCGACTGTTCCCTGGAGGATCGTTTTCGAAAGGGAGTCATGACGAGTTACATGCCCAAACCAGGCAAGCTTTCGACGTTTCACTATTGACAAAAGTGGATCTTGGTGGCCTGCATAGGTGTTTATCTTCTCTCTAACATAGACATTTGTTTTGTGCTCTTTATAGCAAATGCGCAAAATTCTTCTATAACATTTATGCTCGAAAGCCTGAATCCTTCGCTCCGTATCTGCAGTGAGTGTCCAGCCCTCACACCCATACAAGAGAATAGATAATACAAGTGATTTGTATAATTTGATCTTCACAGGAAAACTGATGTTACTTTTCCAGATCACATTCAACCTTGTCATGGCAGCTGAGGCCATCTCAAGTCTTGTCTTGATTTCTTTACTTGATCTTCCATCACTACATATAGTGGACCCGAGATATTTAAAGGTGTTAACTTCTTCTAACGTTTGCCCATTTAACGTAATATTGGTCGGAACATGTTTCTTATGGCTATTCACCAATATCTTGCTTTTTTCTATATTAATTTCCATCCCATACGTTCTTGTTACTTTCTCCAGTCTAGAGGTAAGGTCTTGAAGTTCTGATTCTGCTCCAGCTATCAGATCAATATCATCAGCAAAACGTAGATTACACAGAGGGCGGCCTCCAATCGATATGGTTGATTTATAATCGTAGAGAGCCTCCTGCATAATATTTTCTAGATATATATTAAAGAGCACTGGTGACAGGATGCATCCCTGGCGAACTCCTACAGTTGTTTTGAAAAATTCTCCAATGTCGTTGCTTGCAAAAACAGCACTGCTTGCGTCCTTGTATAGTGCTTCAATGATATCTATGATGTTGGTATCAAAATTGAATTTTCTCATTATTTGCCATTATATATATATATATATATATATATATATATATATATATATATATATATATATATATATATATATATATATATATATATATATATATATATATATATATATATATATATATATATATATATATATATATATATATATATGACTGACCGTTGAAGAAGACGGGTCGGATGTGATATTATCTGAAGTGATTATTGTTAGACTGTAGAGTTTGGAAGTGATATTGCCGTTATAGAAGACGGGTCAGATGTGATATATGAAGTGATTATTGTTGGACTGTTAATTCTAGAAGTGATGTTATAGGGCCTAGATGTGAATTGTCAACGCGAGGAGTGTATGCCGCGTTTGTGTTGACTTTAGGAGTCATTAAGGCCAAGATGTGTATGGTATACGCGAGGAGAAGATGCCGCGTCTGTGTTGACTTTAGGAGTCATACATAGTCAGAGGTTATTAGTGGTTGATCTGACTAGGAGATTCCTGGAGCGAGGTGCCTGCCGCACTAGAGGAGGCAAGATAGTAGAAGTAAGGCGACTGTGTGCGCAAGAATGGCAGCAATCAGGTTACGATGAGCAGTGTAACATGAGATGTGTCTGAAGCTATTGTTAGGTGCCACCAGCTAGTTATTCATATGTTAGCCATACATGATGTTACCGATGTCCAGGATTCTGTATTGGTGAAATATAGTATATGTACATAGGACTGTCCAACAGACTTCTGTTGAGTTTATGAACGAGTGTCGCTAGTGAGACTGTGTTGGTAGTGATCACCCAAGAATTATCATACCCCATGTTGAGGACAACAAGCCACGTATAAATAACCTGGGACATATGTTACATTTTGGTTTGTGACATATATATAATATATATTTATAGTAGATCTTTAAAGGGCTCAGTGTTACTAAAGTAGATCCAAAAAGATCCTGGGTTGCCGACCCCTGTTCTCCCCAGTTAATTCTAAAGTTCGGTCTTAATATGGGTATTCACTGTAAATATTTTTCATTGTGTGTTTTTTTTATTTACATCACAATGTTGTTTACAATGGACTATACTTGGTGACAACTGTTTGCATTAGTTTTTTTAATTTGTTTATCTCCTGCCTATTTACAGTACATTTATTTTGTTGTTGTGAGTTCTCATGTGTTGATGTTTTTTTTAAATTGTTTTTTCGTTTTGTTTTCCATATTAGTGTTACGTTATAATGGTTATTATTTTTATTTTTTTATGTGGCTTATTTCGTTTGGTGTATGGTTTTCTTTGTTTTTGTTTATTAAACATTAGATATTTTTAAACGGTATTAGTGTATTATAAATATCAATTTGTCATTTCGCTTGTTTTTCTTAGATAATATTACTTGTCTTATTATTATTATTGTTTATTATTATTAGAAGAGACATGGTCCGCAACCAGACGATACGTCATGGCCTAAAAACCCAACTGTTGCAGACCCAAGTAGAACAGTCCCAACTAAGATGGTTTGGCCGTTGTCTGCAGAATGGGAGAAGATCGGCTACCACGACAAGTAAGGCGAAACTAAGAGCCAGGGATACAGACCTACATGACGACCAAGAGTCCGCTGGGAAGACAACGTTAGACAATCTCTGAAGGACCGGGAACTAGAATGAAACCAGGCCAAACGGAAGATAGCCGATAGGATAGTATGGCGCTCCCTCTTCCACGGTAGAAGAGGAACGACTAAGTAAGCAAGTAAGTATTTTTGTTTATTGTTATAAACCTCTACACCTCACGGTAGAAGGGGAACGACTAAGTAAGTTTATTGTTATTATTATTACCATCATTGCTATTATTATTATTGTCATTACTTGTTTTAGGAGAGGGTTCTAGTGCATCCTGCAACCAGTATACAAGGGGTGGGTGTCACCAGAATTCGAGGATTTCAAGGCACCTCGAATCCAATCCTGTGTATCGGAGGTGGGGATATCCAGATTTAGCGGCACCTTGCACCGGATTAACTCTGAATGTATTAAAATCTTGTTATCTTGTTTTATTTGTGTCATTCTTTCTTTGGGTGGAATGTAGAATGGCGTTGGTGATCACCTGCGGTCTCTCGTGTAGAACCAATTGTCTTCAGTATTTGTCCCAGGCAAAATTGGGTCAGTTTATCGAAATATTTCTCTCTTTCTCTTTTTCTCTTTGAGTTGATTTTATCTATTTTTCTCTTTTTGTTAAACCAGATTCTTTTATTTTTATTCATTTTTTTTTTTAAATAAGGGAAGGCACTACAATAAAATGCTGTTTTCATAAATGGATCCTTTACCCCTTTTTTATAGCTTGGTACGGTATAATACTAGTGGTTGCTATAGAAGCAGTGACACTGTTGGATTTCAATCTGATATTTCAATTCACTAAAGCTTTTTTTATTTATTGAGTTATGAGCACTAAATTGGAAGTGGAAGTTCGTCATTGTAGTTTTAAAACTTTGTCAGATTAGATTTTTTGGTATCTTTATTAAATTCAGAGATATGGAACTTTTATTATCTTAAAATAGTAACACATTTTTAAACATTTCAACCAAAAACAAATAAATTTACAGGGCTAATAGGTGCGTCCGCCTCGAATTCCAGAGGTACCGGGTTCAATTCCCAGTATAGGGAATATAATTTTTGGAAACGTTTTTCAGAACCAGTGGTCCTAATGATGTCATACTCCCCCTGGTCTCATGGGTAGTGAGATCGGATGCCTAACCTTCTCGGATAAGGGCGAAAAATTAGGAGCTCCCGTTGCGCACGTTAAAAATCCCACGGCAGTTGGAAATCGTAAAGAGTAGGCCATAAGGCCGCATCCCTGGCACAATTTAAAAATTAGAAACCTACCCACCAAATATATTTATAGAATGTGTGATTCCTATATTACACACATTGGGATTCTCGCCGGTGCTACGGGGTTCGTGCACTGTGCTAAGATCCTCCTTGTGTGATCTAAGGGAGGAGATCGGAGCACTGATGGAGATGTCCGTGTGCAATGAAGATAGTCCTTAAAACCAAACCAAACCAATCAAAAGATCCACAACATTATTTTGAAATAAAATATAAGAAATCGGATCTGACAAAAGTTTAGTTATTCAGTAGACAAATTTTTGTGCCAAATCTAATATTGATTGGCTAAGAAATAAGCATACAGGTAAGAAAATTTGTTACATAAAACAAGGTTCTAAGAATGTCGTTGTTTTATGTCGTAAATTTATTTTGAGAGAAAAGAGTCTTAGAAATAGTGGTCCGGTTTAGAGTGGAAAATGATGATGGAAAGCTCAGTGATAGAAAATGTAGAGATTAAATAGTTGCTTCACAGCATGCTGGAGGAGAGTAAAGACAGACTTATTTACGACAATTCGTCTCTCTCAATCTTCTCTTCCACTCTCCTGGTCAAACAATTATTTGCCAGTTTTCCAGTCACGCATCTGCGCGCACACCGATTTGGTGTTTTCAAACACACAGACGACGTAGATACAAACTATATTAAACGAATAGGGGAAAAGTTGGGCTTTGGGTACATCCAACACAGAACTAAATGAGTTTATGTGATTTTATTCACTTTAAACCTCAATTACTAACAAATATCAGGTATTACATAAATTATCATAAGTACACACAATGCAAATAACAAATTTGGGAGGGGTGAAGAAGATCGGTATCGACTAAGCCCTTCCCGCTTATTAGACAAAGATAAACCCAGTCCAAAGATAGATAATATCAGGAACACGGGTACGTTAACCTAACAGTGAAGTTAATTGCTCTAAAGATTAAATTTCCTGTCATTCATACACACGCGTGAGGATCCACACTCATATACTCACACACTTACCGAATGCAGCCTCAGACGATCCATAAAAGTATATAAAAACAGCAAGTATTCTTTTGACATATGAACTGTCTAGTACTTCGATGTCCCGCCCCAGATGTTTGCGAGTTTTTGTTGGTAACAAATATTCTCACTTATCGCAAGACTTGAAGACTAAGAGTTCTTGTGTTTTTACTATATAAAAAAAAATCTATGGGATGGCACTGGCACAGTTCGGCACAGGGGTGAAAATGAAGTGGTCTCTTTTAATCTTCCGCTATGGTAAAATTCCTTCGATGCGTGATGATAGTTTTATTAAATCCAATTGAGGAAAAACTAGGCTCAGTCACAGTCAGGAAAATATGTACTCTCTCACAGTAAACAGTAAATATAATATCGCTACTGGCGATGATTACCTTCCAGTTTATCTTACAGGTTTGTAATGGTAATTTGATGATTGTTCTTTAAAATGTTCTTGGGTGGGCTTTATTTCATTTAATTCTGACAGCTAGGTCGCAAAAGGACCGCCACAAGATTATATTTAAAAGAAATGTTTCTTCAATATGACTGGAAGTTTATAGGATGATTTCTTTATTTCTTTCTTTATTTAGCTGGGACCGCAGGTTACGATCACTCGCTTTGCACAGAATAGAAATCACTGCAAATATATATATATATAAAATCCAGGGGAAAATCTATAACAAGATTTCAATAAAGCTAGTGCTTCTGTAAAGGTCTGGCCAGCGAGTGATAACGTGTCTAGTCTTCATAGTCTATTTAGCTAAAATGGAATGTAAGTTGAGTGGGACATGATAAACTTGACAGCTTATTTGATCTCATGAACTTTTGGGGATCTGACCGCCAAATCAAGGGAAGAAGCCGCCCCCTGGTCTTCGTATCCGCTCGCTGCTGCCCGTTTCGGCTTTCCCCGTTCGCTCGGTTCTGCGGTTGACACCGAGACGCGAAAATAGCGGCAAGCAACTGCGTCTCGTATCAGGGACCATTACTGTCTTTGATAACGCCGATAGTCTCCCCTGAAATCCCTCAGTCTGTCTCTTTGATCGTGGTCGCTGTATCTGTTTGATTCTGGCGACGCCCCCCCACTGGCCAAGTTAATTAAAATAACTGCCTATGATTGTTCAAGAGATGTTAGTGGGCGTGATTTAATCTCTCCTTAAATCAATGCGATGACCAGAATGAACGATAGGTAAACTTTCCGCATATCAATCAGCAAACGTGTTTGCCCTCTGTGTGGAACAGTTGCATAGCTAATGAATCCACGTGAAAGAAGTCCCGTTTTACAAGAATTACAACAAAGTTCAGGGTCAGCCGAGTTCGTCCATCACAATCGTCCCCTCTTTTGAGACGTGAAAACGTGTTTTCATGTTTGATTTATGACGATGAAGCTGCCCTGATCGGTAACTTTTGGATGATTGGTATCTTCACCTTCCTCCTCTTCCTCTGTAGTCCAGTTTCTACTCAGGAAATCAGCCCCGACGTTCTGTCTTCCCGGAATATATTCCACTTTGAAAGAATAAACGCTTAAAAAGAGGGCCCAACGCATGATCCTAGCGTTAAATTCTTTATTGGCACCAAGAAATGCTAACGGAGCGTGGTCTGTTTGCACCGTGAAAGATGTACCATAAAGAAACTCATGATGGCGTCTGATACCGTCAATCAGAGCAAGACATTCCCTTTCAACTACGCTGTAGTTCCGTTCCGCTTTATTTAATTTCCGACTGCCATAGGCAACTGGAAATAGCATGTTCAGGTCACTGTCATCGGCTTGAAGCAGTGTTGACCCGATGCCCTGACCTGACGCGTCGACTCTCAGTACAAAAGGTTTCTTGAGGTCAGGCAACCTCAAAATGGGGTATGCAGACAACTGTCCTTTCAAAGTGCTATACGCGTGTTCGCACTTTTGATCCCATATGACCTTATCAGTACAACCTTACTTTGTGAGGTCAGTCAGAGGGGCCGTCAGTCCGTTGAAGTTCTGGATGTACTTCTGATAGTATGCACATAGCGATATGAAGGAACGTACGTCTTTCTTCGTTCCTGGTCTTTTTGCTGCCACTATTTTCTCACGTTCTTCTTAATAGGCCAACTGCATCCGTGAGAAATAGTGTGCCCCAGGAAGTCTAACTGTTCAAACCCGATGAGACATTTGCTAGGTCTAGCTGTGAGACCCGTTTCCTGTAGTCTCCTGAGGAGCATAGCAACCGTAGCAACATGTTCTTCATAGGTTTCCGATGCAATTAAGATGTCATCCATGAAATTATGGATATGGGGACTTTGCAAAGGTTCTAGAAGCTTCCTCATCATCCTGGTGAACACTCCTGGTGCGTTATGCAAACCGAACGGCATCACATTAAATGTGTAATGTCCTTCGCTAGTGCTGAAAGCTAACAAAGGTTTAATTTCCTCCTTGACTGGTATTTGATAATAACCTTTACTGAGGTCTATCTTGGAGAAGATCTTTGCTTTGCTGAGCTTGGTGAACAACTCAGAAACAGTTTGGAGAGGTTTGGGCTGGAATTCCGTTACAGCGTTTAGCAACCTGTAATCAATGCACAGCCGAACTTCCTTATTGGGCTTCTGCAACAGCACTACGCTCGAGCTGTAAGAAGATGTAGACTCACTGATAATTCCTGCCTGACACAGCTTGTCTATTTCTCCGCGAAGTGCATCAGCTTTAGCGTACGGGATGGGGTAAACTCTGGTTTGAACAGGGGTCTCATTTGTTAATTTCATATCAAATTCAATGAGATTTGTTCGACCAGGTACATCCGTTAAGACTGCACTGTACTGGTTTAGTAGAGCTCTGGTTTCTGTTTGTTGTTCTGGTGAGAGATTGTCGCCGAACTTGACATCTTTAAAGGATTCTGTGGGTTGCAATGGATACTCGATGCAACCATCATCATCTTCCTCGTCTTCCGTTGCTATGGCGACAGCCAGGAGATGCTCGGAGGATGGCACCGGTCTTTCCAAATATTTCTTTAGCAGATTTATGTGGAAGACCTTCTCCTTTCCTTTGATGGAGATCTTGTAGTTGGTACGTGAGATCTTTTTAAGGACGGTAAACGGTCCTTGCCATCCGATGCGAAGTTTATTGCTTCCGGTTGGAAGTAGCAATAGGACTTTCTCCCCTGGTTGTAGTTCTCTCTCTTTTGCAGCTTTGTTGTATCTTTTAGTAATTTTAGCGCGGGCTTTCTTAAGGTTGGTAGTAGCTAGATCCCATCCTAGCTTTAGCCTTTCCTTAAGCTCAGATACATACTTGCTTGCAGAGACGACTGTCTCGTCAGTCTTCTGGTCTGTCAGGGACCGAAGTAAGGCTTCTAGTGGCCCCTTTATAGGTCTGCCAAATAAAAGTGTAGCTGGCGCAAAACCCGTAGACGCTTGGGGTACCTCTCGGTAGGCGAATAAGGCAGCCGATATATATTGGTCCCAGTCTTCCGGTTTCTCCTGACCCAGCTTACGTAACATCATGGTGAGGGTACCGTTAAAACGTTCCACGAGCCCATTTCCGGCCGCATGGTAGGGACTTGTGTGGATATGTTTGGCCCTCAAGATCTTAAAGATCTCCTCCATTAACAGGCTACGGAATTGGGATCCATTGTCCGTCAAAACTTGTTGAGGGAATCCCAACCGTGTAAAAATTTGCACAAGGGCTTCTGCGACATGCTTGGAATTAGTGCATGGTAGCGGTACGGCTTCGGCCCACATAGTGCAAGTGTCAACTAAGGTCAGGATGAACCTGTTCCTTCTTTTGGTCTTTTCCAGAGGACCAATAATGTCGACAGCAACCCGTTCAAATGGAGTCCCTACTATTGGCATTTGCCCCATAGGTACTGGGGGTGTCAAGTGCTTGGGTGCTACCCGTAGGCACTGGGCGCAGGATTTCACGTACCTGATAATGTCAGAGTTCATTCCTGGCCACCAATAGTGGTTTTTTTTCGCTGAATAGTGGCGTTTTGTCCCATGTGTCCGCTAAAGGGAAGAGAGTGCCCCATCTCTAAGATCTGGTTTCTGTACTGCATCGGTACTAGGAGCTGGTTATTCCCCGTGTCCGGGTTGCCCGTTCTACGATACAATAAACCATCCTTAGAAAAGATGTCTCCGTTGTGTCTGGGGTCCTTAGCCATGGGCAGTTTTTTAAAGCAGGGCGCCAGAGTAGGGTCCTTTTGTTGCGCCTCCTTCAGTTCATTCGGCAACAAGTTTGGCGCAGGCTCCCTCTCCTTCTTGGCTTGCCCTCTTGTGGTTACCGCTGCCACAATCGGCTCCTTAGGTCTCCCAATGAACACATATCTACATCCCAAGATAACTGGGTAGATAGGATCATCCATAATGGCCGCTTTAATAACCCCTCTGACAAAATCAGAGTGTATTTCTACCAATGCGATAGGAAGCGTCCTGGGTGCATCACTCCTGAAAACTCCACTAAGTTTGACGGTTTCCTCTGTCTCCTGACCGAGTTTGACTAGGTGCCTAGCGACAATACAATCAAAACTTAATCCAGTGTCAAAAAGACAAGTAGTAGAGGTACCGTTCAAAATTACAGTTCCTCGAGTTGAGGGTCGGTCCCCCTCAGGTTGAGAATCACTGACATTGACTCTACCTTTCGAGGCTGTATGCAAACATCCAATGCGGTTTGCACCGGTTTGTTTGCCCTGATCAGACGTTCCTGGTGTAGGGGTCTTCCCTTTTCCTTGACCTTGGTGGCCGCGCTGCCACGTAGGCTTGTTGGGTTGATCAGAATTGTTGTTGGGGGGTATCGGGTTTTGTAGAATTTCGATTTTTCCTGGGGAGGTTTCTGGGTATTATTATCTCGTTGGTTATAATGTTGAGAGGAAGTGGAAGAATAGGATGCCTGCTCTAGATTCTGTTTTCGAGATGGCTCATCGGTGGGTTTACGTTTAGTGCTGGGAAGTTCGGCCATTGCATTGCTATAGCGTTCGGCTTTATTGAGTATGTCTTCAAGCCTGACTGCCCCCTGTTCAGCCAAAAATCTACAAGTTTTATTCGACAAAGTGGATTTTATCTGCTCCACAAGAACAAGTTCGAGGAGTCCCTCATATGAAAGAGGTAGGTCAGATAATTCAATGCACTTTGTCAGATAACCCGTGAGACGTGAAGAGAACTGGGGAAATGTTTCCGTGCTCTCTTTTCGGCTGTTTCTGAACAACTGCAGAAACTTTCGGGCAGTCATCTCAAACTGCTGTAGTAAGGCCTTCTTCAACAGGTCATAATCATGTTGATTCGGTCCCAGCTTTGTGTACACGTCATAAGCATTGCCTTTCAGTGACATTGAGAGTTTAAGCGCCCAGCGGGTACTCTCTAACCCATAAAGATTCGCGAGTCTCTCGAATTTTTCTAGGTAGCTGTCAATTTTTTCGTTAGGGCTAGGAAAAGATTCTAAAGAAAACGACATAGCAGTTAATTGGGCAGATTGAGTACTGGAGAGGTCCATTGATTGAGACTGGGGCGAAGACGGCTCTCCGTTAGTCGAAGTAGAGGCGCCCCGACTCTCTAGAGCCTTAAGCGCCAGTTGATGCTGTCTTTCCTTGTCTCTCTCTCTCTCTCTCTCTCTCTCTCTCTCTCTGCGAGTTTCCATCTCTGCTTCAATTCTTTTCTGTTCCAAAAGACGTTCTTCCGCTTCTTTCTTATCTGCCCTCTCCTGGGCTTCTCTCCTCTCTGTTTTTTCTTTCTCTTCCTTCGTCTCAGCTTCTGCTCTCTGTTGCTCCGCCTTCCTCTCAGCTTCGGCTCTCTGTTGCTCCGCCTTCCTCTCAGCTTCGGCTCTCTGTTGCTCCGCCTTCCTCTCAGCTTCGGTTCTCTGTTGCTCCGCGTCATATATTTCCAATTCCTGGTTAATAAACGCGTTTGCAGCTTCTGCATCTAATCCTGCCTCTTTCGCTTCCAGCCTCAAGATGAACCTCATCTTTATCCTCTCTGCCATTGTTAAAGAGTAAGATGAAGTATGCCTAGAGAACTAGTAAGAAGCAACGCGAAAGGGAGGAACTCTGAACCGCTACGAGAAAAAAAACACAAGTACAAATTTACCTGTGTTACCTCCTACCTGTACTGTGCAAACTTATCGCTGCTATTATCTGGCAATTAAGGCTCTAAACGCAAGCGACTATGCCACTAAACGGTAAGTTACACTGGAAAAGAATCTACTTTTACTAACAGTAGAGAAAAATTTATATTAAAACAATTTAAAAGGAAAAAAAAAATTTTCCCCTAAATTTTTAATCTCTGACAACAAACTCCGTCCCTAAAGTCAATTATTGAGATGAGACGTTGTTAACTTAATTTCTAAAAATCAGAACAATCCGTCTTTAGCTAAGCTCAACTCTTTTTAACTTCAAAAACCTTAGTGACTGTAAAACAATCACGCAATCCCAGCAACTCTTACAAAGAAAGAAATTGAATTATCTCCGCCAGAGGATAATTATAATAGCAAATATTTTTGTTTATCTGTACTTTCTACTGCTGTGGAGAGAAAACAACCTGTAAATATGCTGTGTGGACAACCCAAATACTTAAAGAACGTTTGTCTAGGGGTGTAATTATTTATTTATTTCCCTAATTCACAAAGACAAATCATTCACACTCTACCTAGTTAGACCCAGACTAAATCAGACTCAAAATATCTTTATCCCGGCTATGCGATTGCCTCAAATGTAGCTCAAGATCCCAGAACCAGCCCACAAATATGTGTGCATCAAATGTATCTCAAAATTATCCCGGACGAGCCCCCAAATATTGTCGTAAATTTATTTTGAGAGAAAAGAGTCTTAGAAATAGTGGTCCGGTTTAGAGTGGAAAATAATGATGGAAAGCTCAGTGATAGAAAATGTAGAGATTAAATAGTTGCTTCACAGCGTGCTGGAGGAGAGTAAAGACAGACTTATTTACGACAATTCGTCTCTCTCAATCTTCTCTTCCACTCTCCTGGTCAAACAATTATTTGCCAGTTTTCCAGTCACGCATCTGCGCGCACACCGATTTGGTGTTTTCAAACACACAGACGACGTAGATACAAACTATATTAAACGAATAGGGGAAAAGTTGGGCTTTGGGTACATCCAACACAGAACTAAATGAGTTTATGTGATTTTATTCACTTTAAACCTCAATTACTAACAAATATCAGGTATTACATAAATTATCATAAGTACACACAATGCAAATAACAAATTTGGGAGGGGTGAAGAAGATCGGTATCGACTAAGCCCTTCCCGCTTATTAGACAAAGATAAACCCAGTCCAAAGATAGATAATATCAGGAACACGGGTACGTTAACCTAACAGTGAAGTTAATTGCTCTGAAAGAGGTGTTACAAAGTTAGGTATAGGTGATAGAAAAAACCTGTTCTTCCCAACTGTTCTTACCTTTACTAAGCAAATGGAAAGGGGAGGGGGGGTTTAAACAGAGTTAACCAATTATCAACTCCCCCTTAAAGAAACAATGCAGGGAATACAGAAAAATTATATTACTAGGCAAGAAAGTTAACAACAGGGTTACAAAAGAAAAAGATTAAATTTCCTGTCATTCATACACACGCGTGAGGATCCACACTCATATACTCACACACTTACCGAATGCAGCCTCAGACGATCCATAAAAGTATATAAAACAGCAAGTATTCTTTTGACATATGAACTGTCTAGTACTTCGATGTCCCGCCCCAGATGTTTGCGAGTTTTTGTTGGTAACAAATATTCTCACTTATCGCAAGACTTGAAGACTAAGAGTTCTTGTGTTTTTACTATATAAAAAAAATCTATGGGATGGCACTGGCACAGTTCGGCACAGGGGTGAAAATGAAGTGGTCTCTTTTAATCTTCCGCTATGGTAAAATTCCTTCGATGCGTGATGATAGTTTTATTAAATCCAATTGAGGAAAAACTAGGCTCAGTCACAGTCAGGAAAATATGTACTCTCTCACAGTAAACAGTAAATATAATATCGCTACTGGCGATGATTACCTTCCAGTTTATCTTACAGGTTTGTAATGGTAATTTGATGATTGTTCTTTAAAATGTTCTTGGGTGGGCTTTATTTCATTTAATTCTGACAGCTAGGTCGCAAAAGGACCGCCACAAGATTATATTTAAAAGAAATGTTTCTTCAATATGACTGGAAGTTTATAGGATGATTTCTTTATTTCTTTCTTTATTTAGCTGGGACCGCAGGTTACGATCACTCGCTTTGCACAGAATAGAAATCACTGCAAATATATATATAAAATCCAGGGGAAAATCTATAACAAGATTTCAATAAAGCTAGTGCTTCTGTAAAGGTCTGGCCAGCGAGTGATAACGTGTCTAGTCTTCATGGTCTATTTAGCTAAAATAGAATGTAAGTTGAGTGGGACATGATAAACTTGACAGCTTATTTGATCTCATGAACTTTTGGGGATCTGACCGCCAAATCAAGGGAAGAAGCCGCCCCCTGGTCTTCGTATCCGCTCGCTGCTGCCCGTTTCGGCTTTCCCCGTTCGCTCGGTTCTGCGGTTGACACCGAGACGCGAAAATAGCGGCAAGCAACTGCGTCTCGTATCAGGGACCACTACTGTCTTTGATAACGCCGATAGTCTCCCCTGAAATCCCTCAGTCTGTCTCTTTGATCGTGGTCGCTGTATATGTTTGATTCTGGCGACGCCCCCCCACTGGCCAAGTTAATTAAAATAACTGCCTATGATTGTTCAAGAGATGTTAGTGGGCGTGATTTAATCTCTCCTTAAATCAATGCGATGACCAGAATGAACGATAGGTAAACTTTCCGCATATCAATCAGCAAACGTGTTTGCCCTCTGTGTGGAACAGTTGCATAGCTAATGAATCCACGTGAAAGAAGTCCCGTTTTACAAGAATTACAACAAAGTTCAGGGTCAGCCGAGTTCGTCCATCACATTTTATTCATAGGAAAAACACAATTTCTTGAGAAAATACAATTTGTAAAATGAGAATACACTTACTTAGAACGTGTTCTGACAAAATACTTTGAAATATCTAGGTTCAGGAGATTATAACTTATCAGAATATAGACTAATACTAATGTTCATTTTTGACCTTTTTTTTGTTCTCTTAATAGAAAAAGCATGATTAATTAAGATCTTAAACACATGCAATTATAAATTCCAATCAACTAATGTACAATATGAAATAATGCCAGTGAAGCTCTCGGGAGTTTTTGAAGAGACAATGACAGAATAGACTACGTCACCCTCTGTCTGTCTGTCTGTCTGTCTGTCTGTCTGTCTGTCTGTCTGTCTGTCTGTCTGTCTGTCTGTCTGTCTGTCTGTCTGTCTCTCTCTCTCTCTCTCTCTCTGTATGTATGTATGTGTGAGTGCATGTACGTGTGTGTGCTCAATTGCCGAATGCGATGATAATATTCATTACTCGTGACTGAAGTTAATAATATTTTAATTTGAAAACACTTTGAGAATTGTATTATTGCAGGGCAGAAACGTAAAAAAGGCAATACTGCCTATTTCTTTACCCCGATAAAATAAAGATTTCGATCGTTCATTCGCAAAGATGCAACAATAGTGAATGCAGTCAGCGACCCATAGCTGTACTGCTTGCATCAGGACCAGCGAACCAGAGCTGGTCAAGACCGCACTCCACCTCCACGTGGTGGTCCTGGAAACAGTCTGCAGCAGTGCAGTCTGGCTGAGCGAGTGCGGATCGCAATGGGAAGGCAAACCCGGTCCCTAAAAAATGCCGTGCTGAATTCGGATGTGTCAACCGAAAGGTGCAGATATCACAGCTACGGCGTAAACAGACACAACGCAACCGTCGTCCTTTTCAGGGCGAACGAGGAAGAAGAAGAAGAAGTTCATTCGTTCAAGCATGTCGTACTAGGCAACTAATATGATGGTATGCGTGGACCTGGCAACCTCATGTATAACAAATTGCCACTGAAACCACCACTGCAAGAGCACGTGAATGCCTGATGCAGACTTCCGGAAATGGTACCAGCTACAATGGTGGCTCTATGGTCCGAAAGAAGCGCAACGGTAGATCATGATGATGTTGAACATGAAATACATGATTGCACAAGATGTTATCAGTAAACAAATGTTAACATTTTAATACGTAGTTATTTACAATTATGATGACCACGTATCCTAATTGCAATCCACGAAGGCACGAAGAGGACATTTTTATTCATTAAGAAAAAGATTCACGTTATATGTCTACAGAACTTTGACTGCCTCGGCGTTATCGTGTTAATTTATTGACCTTTTTTTGTTTCTATGAGAAATTCCTCACTTGACATTTTTTTGGCTGTGTAAGGTATCCACTGTATCATTCTTTCACATTTTAGTACAATTATGATCAAAACATTTAAAGCTGTTCTGGAGGAATATTTTAATCACTGAGGTCGCTTGTCTTTGTTTTCAGTGCTCTTTAGCAGTAAGCTTTATCTATTATCTTAATTAATTGTTAACTTTAATTATTTTGTCCCTGTCTTACTTAGTGTTCCGAGAGACTCGAGTAAATGTGAACAGGAACAATGAAATTTATATTATAAATTAACTTGGACGAAGTAGCTACAACCATAGTGATGCTAAGATATTGAGAATCCCAATGAACGGAGATTGCCGTGGGTTGTCGGAGTTTAACGAGCTATAGATCCCGAGTACCGCTGTCCATGCCATATCCCACTGGACATCATTAGTGATCTCTCTGGTAGACGGGGCCGCAGGCGACATCATTATCGCGGTGTTTATCTGACTTTCAGAACTCATTCGTGTAACGTATTTTACTCTCCCCCAGAAGGAAGATTTTCTCAAGGTTTCCTTCCACTTGGAATTTCCCCACATTACTTCTTACACTGAGCCAGTCAAGGCTCCCTGCTTTATAAGGAGCGAGCAAGAATATGATGATGATGATAATAAATAATCACACACAAAAGATTTCCATATTGTTTTCTTTTTGCGCAAACACGTGGTCAAGTAATCGTCCTAGTCGCAGAGTGGATAGAAAGTGTGCTTCTCGAGCCAAAAGGACCGGGTTTGAAACCGGGTCACGTAATGCTCCACTCTAAAAAGCTGTATATATGGATACCTGACTCCGTGAGTTATGGAAGGTAAAGGCGGCGAGGAAGGGAACTGTTCAACCCACCTCATAAAAAGTGAGATCGAGCATATGTGAAATTTCTAACGTTTCACTTCCTTGCGGCAGTATATACTATCGGACAACCTTTCCCTTTAATTCTACATATGCCAGTAAAAGGTATGAAGAAACCGCAAGAGTGCATTACTGATTACAATGGAACTTTATTAAAATAATTGTTCGCTATGAAATTTAGTGAGGACTAGCAGAGATACCCAGCGTCGCCCGGAAAAAGGTAACTAAATTTTGTATATATCACTTCAATACCATTTAGCTCCCCAAGGAGCATAGGCCTTCAACAAACACACGCCAAGTCTTCCTGTCCTGTGCCATCCGCTCAAGTTCTTTCCATGTCTTCCTCATCATTTTCACCTCTGTTTCCAGTTCTCTTCTGCGTGTGTTTTTTGGTCTACCTCTGCCTCTCTTTCCCTGTGGATTTCAGAACAAGGACTGCTTTATAATGCTATCAACAGGTTTCCTCAATGTGTGTCCTATCCATAGCCAGCGTCTTTTTCTCAACTCTTGTACCACTGGCACTTGTCTGGTTCTTGTCATCAATTCCACATTTGTGATTTTGTCATACCATTTCAGTCCATCTATTCTACACAAGCACACGTTTATAGAAGTCTGTAGCTTTTTGGTTGTTGTTTTTGCTGTTCTCCATGTCTCAGAGCCATACAATAGGACTGACTTCACATTTGAGTTGAAGATTCTTATTTTCGTGTTGGACTTGATTTCTCTTGTCCTCCATATGTTTCCCAATGCAATGAAAGCTCCTCTTGCTTTTTGTATTCTTATTTTGATATCACTGTCTGTCCCTCCAACTTTGTCTATATTACTTCCAAGATATGTGTACGATTCTACATCTTTTAGTGGTGTTTCTTCAAGTTCAACCTTGTTATCATTTCTTGCATTTATTATCATAATCTTTGTCTTTTCCCTGTGTATTTTCAGGCCCACTTGTTGTGACCTCTAATCGAGAATTTTCATTTCCTCTTGCATCTGATTATGGTTATGGGACAGAAGAGCCAAGTCATCTGCAAAATCCAGATCATCAAGCTGTTTAGTCAGATTCCATTGGATTCCATTTCTGTTGTGTGATGTCGATGTTTTCATAACCCAATCTATTGCTAGTAAGAAAAGAAATGGCGACAAGAGGCATCCCTGTCTCACTCCCGTTCTAATTCTAAACAGCTCTGTAAATTGTCCTTCTTGAAGAACTCTGCATGTCATGTCTTCAAAGGTCTTCTTTATTAAGTTAATAATCTTCATGGGAACTCGATAATGCCTCATCAATTTCCAAAGCGATTCTCTGTCTACACTGTCAAATGCCTTTTAATAGTCCACGAATCCGATGTATAGCGGTGAATTCCATTCCAGACTTTGTTCAGCTATTATTCTCAATGTGGCTATGTGGTCTGTACAGGATCTATTTTGTCGAAAACCTGCTTGTTCATCTCTCAGTTGCTTGTCAATGGACTCTTTTAATCTCTCCATGATAATTCTGTTTCATACTTTTCCTGGCACTGATAGTAACATTATTCTTCTATAATTTGTGCACTCTTGTAAATTTCCCTTCTTAGGCAACTTGACCAGATAACCTTCCTTCCATTCTGCTGGTATTTCCTCTCTCTCCCAGACTTTGCCAAGTAGTTTGTATAATATCTCTGTAGAGGTATCAATATCTGCTTTGATGGCCTCTGCTGGAATGCAATCTGGACCAGCTGCTTTTCCATCTTTCAGAAGCTTTATGGCTTTCTTTATTTATTCTCTACTTGGTCGTTCACATCTGATTTGTAGCTTCTCTTCTGCTGGCTGGATGTCTGGGGGATTAGTTGGAGATGGTCTATTGAGAAGTTCAAAATGTTCTGTCCATCTCTTCATTTGTTCTTGTATATTACTAAGCAATTTTCCATTCTTATCTTTTATGAGGCCATTTGCTTGCTTATATTTCCCTGGTAGCTTCTTTGTGTTGTTGTACATATCTCTCATATTTCCTTTGGCTGCAGCTTCCTCTGCTTCCCTTGCCAAATTATCAATATATTTCAGCTTGTCTCTTTTGACGTTTCTTCTTACTTCTTTCTTTGCTTCTATGTACACTTCATGAACCTTGGATTTGGAGCTTCTGGTTTTGCTTCTGTATGCTATATTATTATTATTATTTTACTTTACGTTGAATTTCTAGAAATTGATATGTAACATGCTAATGTGAATAAATGAATTCAGTACGAAAGGTGAGCGAAAGAAAGGGCAGAATGTTAGACGGGCCTGTGTGCCCAATTCTCAACCCTTTGAAAATAAAGTTCGTTAGTTCGTTCGTTCTGTTTAAATCTGCTTTCTTGTTTTTCCTGTCTTCTATCTTACTAATGGTTTCTGTTGTTATCCATGCTTTGTGCTAATGTTCTCTTTTTCTCAGTACTTCTTCACATGTCTCGTTTCATATATTTTTTACTTGTTGCCAGTGGTCTTCCGTATCTGTTTCATCTTCCAGCTGTTGGAGTACTTGGTATTTGTTGGATACTGTGATTGAAAATTGTTCTCTTATTTCCTGATTTCTTAGATATCCCACATTATACTGTTGTCTATAGCTATATGCTGTTGTAAATATCTTGAGTTTAAATTTTGTTTTTGCCAACAGAAGATGGTGGTCTTATACAACATATTCTCCTCTACATACTTTCACATCATGCAATGATACCTAAACTTCTTGCTTATGCATATGTGATCAATCTGATTCTCAGTTCTGTGGTCTGGTGATATCCATGTTGCTTTATGTATTCTTTTATGTGGAAATATGCTTCCTCCTATAGCTAGTTGATTTGAAGCACAGAAGTTTGCTAATAGTTCCCCATTCTCGTTCATCATACCTAATCCATGCTTTCCCATGATTTCTTCAAAGCCAGTGTTGTCTGTTCCTATTTTCGCATTTAGGTCCCCCATCAAAATTGTGATGTCCTTTCTTTTCTTATTGTCCAAGACATTTTGTAGTCTGGTGTAAAAGTCTTCTTTCATAGATTCTTCTTTATCGTTTGTTGGTGCATAGCTCTGGATGATGTTTATATTTACTTTCTTTTTGGCTGATTTAAACCTTGCTGTTATAATTCGGGATCCCATTGCTTTCCATTCTATAGGTGCCTTCTGTGCTTCCTTGGACAGCATTAGAGCCACCCCTTCACTGTGGTGGGCTCTTTCCTCCTCATGTCCTGAGGACAACACCATTTCTCCTGTGATCAATCTCCTCTTCTCTATGCCTGTCCACCGTGTTTCGCAGAAACCGAGGATATCAATCCTGTAATTTGTCATTTCTGTTGCTACCTGTGCAGTTTTCCCTTGTTCACACAGAGTGCGAACATTCCAGGTGCCATTCCTGGAGATTTTCCTAGACGAAAAAAGGATAGTCGGCAACCCAGACTCCTTTCGGCTTTCTCTAGGTTGCTTCATGCGCCTCCTTTCCAGAGGGCCTTCTTCTGTCTTGGGCGGCTGAGTTGATTTATATTCTTTATTTGACTTGTCCATGTTTGTTGAAGTTTTTGTGGTAAAAAGTTTTTTTACGGGATGGGGTAACCAACCCCATGCCCAACCCTCCTTAGTGGCTTTTTACGACATGCTTGGTAGGGTACAGTGTTACTATTCTTTGCTCCCCTTTCGGGCCCCAGTAACATACATAACATTTGTATTAGATTTTAATATTTATAGTTTGAATTATTTTTTTGTAATATTAATGATCAAAAGTGTAATCCTATTCCATGATTAGAAATAAAAAATGAAATGGAAATTTACATTTTGCGCATCTGTCTCAATACTGCCAACTATATTTTCGAAGAATAAACATAGCAGGTGTTTTGCATCAGTGTGGAGCTGCGAATCTCGTTCGATCGTATTGATTTCTGTAGTTTTCTGGGTTTTTAAAAATAAATATTATTAATTTCTTTTCGCATTTGTTGTTCTATGGTTCAGTTCCAGAAAGCTTTCTTTGTAATTGCCTATGGGCAACTGGTACTAAAAAAAAAAAAAATGACGAAGACAGCTGTTTGTGAAGGACTGGAGTTTGGATGTGACACGTTTGAAAAAATGGCTTGTTTCCAAGCCATAAAGTTTAGCAGACGTGATGCACATCCTAATCTTAAATTCCCGAGAAAGCTACAGCGAACTCTTAAATTTTACAAATATCAGCACACACACAAACACACACACGGGTTTTGTTTTATTCTATTCGGAAAATGCTTTATCAGTTTACGATTCTAAAATGACAAAATATTTGTCTGCACACTGATCTAAACTTAAGACTTGAAAAAATGTAAATTAAAAAATTAGATGCGCCATTGACAGACTCCGTGGTATAGACTACGGTTATAATCAAGGAAATTAAATATTGATATCTGCCTGGAACTCGAACGCTGAACTCAGGAATGTAAAACTGTACTATGTTAGTGGCAAGGAGCAGGCATTTGGGAACATTACATATAATAAAGATCACATCTATAGCAATTATTGTTTTTGCCAGTTTTGTGTCTTTGTTCGTTAATGTAATGTAAGGTGCTTTAGGTTTCTCTTTCATGTGTTTACCTCTTTTGTGAAAGGGATGAGCATCTCGAAAACTCGACTGTCGAAACTGCCTCGACCTTTTGATCTTTGCAATCATAACTACTGCACATATCGTGTTGGTAACACCAGCAACAAGTGGCAGCACACCAGCAAAAATAACATTTTTGAATAACGAAACTGTTATCCTGACCTCCGCCCACCAGAACAGAAGTCGAGTTGAATTAAGTCTGGAGTCGTACTTCCATGTCAAACCCTGGGTTACATAATCTGGAATTAGCAGCATCCCAAAGATAAAGGCGAAGCATGTGATGACCTTAACAGAACGAGATTTTGTAAACATTAACTTGACATTAAAGGGAACCATAAGACAAAAACATCGCTCTACTGACAGAAAAATAGTTATTACTGTTGTTAAGGAATAGACTTTCTCTTTCAACAGTGATAGGCAATAATGTAAGGACATGGGATCGAGAACTGTGATGTTTGGACGAACGTAGCCTAGAAGATTACTGATTGATGAAGCCAAAACCAGTATACAAAACACAAAGTCTGTCACCGACAAAGAGAAGAACTGAACAGTAGCACTGTCTTTGATTCCTTGTTTCAAGTATACGACCATGTTGATGGCGTTGGCTGCTATACCGAATAAGGTCACACATGAACTTGTCACTATGACTAATGCATACGTAATGTTATATATGGTTTTTTCGCTGACCACAGGATCATAAAGTGGCTTTTCACTGCTTTGTGAGACATTAACGATGTTCATATCTGATACAAATAGTGCTTGTTCTTAAATTTCACGAAATCAGCTTTCCAAACTGAAGACAACTATTTAGCAACAATACACATTGTTTTCGGCTAACAATGTCGTAACCAAGGCAACAATGAACGGCCAGAGCTGTATGAGATTCCAGATATTGATTTTAAACAAGATAATGAAATAAAACGCTGATAAGTCACGAGTAAGATCGGTCTAAAAAAGTTAGCGCGCTTCAGCTATCTCGTATAATGATAAAACTAGATTAACTCCGAATTTAGAGATAATCTGTGTATTATCTTATAAACCTACTACTGAGTAGATTATATTCTAAAGAAACATTTGGTATTATCGGTCTAAAGGCTTTTTCTTCCGTGCGTGAATATTGATCTACCTAGAATTTTAAATGTCTGAAACTAACTTATTTAAGAAATGTCTGGGTAAATTTACCATTCAATACATAATATGTTAAAAACATAGGAACTATAGTATATTCCTATACTATTTAACTGAATAAAAGACAGTATGAAATGATTTGAAATCAAAAAGTAAATACCTAGCTGTTTTAATTTAGTCTATTTAACTGCAAGAGTTTTTGAACCTTTACTATAACCTAACAGCTGGTGTACAAATTGTTGTGTGATTTCCTAGACAATCGGACTGACTCCTTTGAAATTTCTAAATACATTTGTATAAACAAAATGATCTTGAATTTGCACATGAAATACTTAGATTTCAAACAGAACAAAAAGAATGATTAGTCTTTGATACTGAATTAAACTCAACGAAATGTGGATGCCAAATCTACAATTGTTATTCATCCTTGATTACCACATAATAACGGAAATATTTATTGGCTCAGAAAATCAATGCAGGTGTTTTTTGTATGTGTATAGAATAACTATTTTAGCTCCGCTGTAACGGATATCAAATGCATATTTGAACATCAATTTCCCATCGGCAAGTAGACATACAGAGAGTGAGAGAGAGAGAGGGAGATGGAGAGAAAGAGAGAGAAAATGAGAGTTACTGGCTAAAAGGAAGAGAGAACAGACACATACGGATAGTAATCAATGAATATAAGAGTGTAGCTTTGTGGACATAAGTAAAAGTGTAGTACTAATCGTAATTAGGTAGCAGTAAGTAATGTTGACTGAAGCTCCTACGTTGGCGTTGCATCGGTGGTAGTACCACCGAGACCGTATTAGCAAATATAATCGTAATAAATGAACGAATGTTAGTAGTGGTTGTTATAAGAGCTCCAGTGATTGCAGCAACATTAGTTATTAGCAGCGTGATGGGCGCCCAGTTGGGCAAAGGGTTTAGAGGACTGGCGTATCGGTACCAAAGTTACCGGGTTCCAACATTGAAACCTCGTGGCTTCACGCTTTAGTCCACCCAGCTGTAAATGAGTACCTGACTCTTATCTTGAGTTAGGGAAGGCAAAGACAGCGAAGAAGGGAAGTGGTCACCCTACCTAATAAAGATAGACCTGGTATGGTGAAGACTACTTCACTCACTTTGGCAACATCTGGTAAGTGACTACTTTTACCTGTAGCGGTTGTTGTAGCAGGAAAAGTAGCTGTAGTTGTAGCACAAGTGGTAACTGTAGCGGAAGTCATATTAATGTTGGCAACAGTAGTAGCAGTTGTCATAAACTTGTATATAGTCTCGAAAAAGATAACGTCACTACCAAACATGCCATAAAAGCACAAGAGGACGGTTGGGTGTGATACTGTACTGTAATTTATTTTTTCAAAAGGCCCCATATCTCTTCTCCTTGCATTATGTACGTTTATTTCTAGGAGGGAGTACATGTAATCCACACCAGGTTTCTTCTCCTTCTATTATTTTCATTTTTTCAGAAGGAGGGATTACAGTGGAGTTTTATCTAATCTGCACTAAGTTTCTTCTCTATGAATAGTAGTGGAGTTTAGTCTTGTTTTGTAGGGAATTTATAGCAGTTTTTTTCTATAGGGATGACGGTTGGGTTAAGTTCAGATTTGCACCAGTTTTCTTCTCTCTAAAGCGATTGCGTACAATTAGACGTATTTTCGGGATTGAAATAATAGCGGCCATTTTTTGTTTTATTAAGCAGTAGAGGGCTGAGCATTATTTCCCGACGGTTAGGAGATCATCCAGTACTCCAGTACATTCTTTGTTTTAATAGGGGATGGGGGTAGTGACCTTTACCCATGTACGTAATACTGGCGAGCAGTAACAGTATGAGTCAGAGTTGTTTACAATTTTGATTGGCCGAGGTCAAACTGTATTGAAATGCAGCGCGATCATTGGGCTTAGAACAAAGCCACGCAATGACGTCGGCTAGGTCAGCGTGGGGTTTAAAAATATATATATACTCACGTAGATTCATAGTCGGGGCTCTCTGATGAAAAACTTCATGCCGTGAAAGTCTATGCCTGTATTCTATATACAGAGTTCGATTGCTCTTCATTTGAGAAATTCGACTGGTGTAAGCCATAACTTATAGTTCGTTAATAAATTAATCTTAGCCCGATACGTGAAGTTTTGGTAGGAAGTTTTAATTTAATTCTTAACGCCAGCGCCATCAAATACTATCTTAGTGATAAACTGGAAATGTAAAGGTGCATAAATTCTTTCTATGATAATAGCCGTATCTAGGCGAGGGTAAAGATTTTGAGATATTAAGTGTGTGCTCTGTTACATTTTAAAATTAGTCTGTAGAAAATCACGCATCTTTGTTTTATGATAAATTACAGAATATACGGGAACAAATTTGTGTAAATTGAAGCACGTGTATACTGTTATTTAATTGAGCATTAATTCGGGATTATATTCAGATGGTTGAGGAGGAGTGAAGTTAACTTGGTTGAGAATGCGGGAGCACGTGTATTTAACTTCGGGGGTTAATTGATAACTTCTATTGTTCATAAATTTATATATATATATATATATATATATATATCTATATATATATATATACATATATCTATATATATATATATATATACATATATATATATATATATATATATATATATATATATATAAGCGTCATTTTGTACGGTATTTTATTATGCATTTCAATGTGTATAATCAGAAGATATGAGATGAAATTTATATTTCTGATAAGGAAAAAAGTTGATTACATTGTGGATGTGATTAACTTGACGGAAAGGGAATGTAATGATTCCTAGAATAGGTCTAATTTTATTTGTTTTGATCATTGAATCATCAAGGATCAGTGTAGTAGTAGCCCAAAGTATTTTCGGACAGGTATGTCCTCAGTGAAAAATTGTTGTGACATGTGGCTAGTCATGCAGAACAAAAAGGATTTAAGTCAGCCGGTCTGCGAGTTGATTACCAGACCGAGGGTATTACCTGGGTGATGTTTACTTTGGAATCGGGGTAGAGAAAAGTGAAGAGAGATGTGTGGGGGAGCTGACTTTTTGAGGTATAAATAATTATGTATTGCTGGGGCGGGAATAGACAGGGGAGTTTAGGAAGTAAGGGAGATAGATGTTAAAAACGTGTTAAGTTGATGTGTGGTATATCTGTTGTATTATTAAACCCCACAGCAAAACGTTTTCACGGCACGCAAGTACGGGTGCCATTTTTGACCTTGCAGCTTGCCAAGAAAGATCGTTCTTCTCAAGAGTAGAAGAGACGAGGCAACGCCAGAGGCGAAAGAGAACTGGTGACGCGGTAGTACCGGCGCCAAGTCAGTGGGCATCAGAAGGAAAGAAACAGTTCTTTTGCAGTGAAGTCCCCATGCTTCAGCGGGAACGTGTTCATCGTATAAATCCCGAGCTCTAAGCTCGATATACCAACTCCAAAGGAGGCACAACGCCTGGAGGTTGGGTTCGTGTAAATTCGGCCATAATAAAGCCGACGGCCCTAAACCCAGAGAGGGATAACCGGGCAGGTGAATACAGATTAGTCAGTAGTGAAGCAGCTACATTTCAAGTCCAGTATCCAGTCTTTAAACCCACGTCGTCAGCTACAATATTTGTGGATGGTAAAAGGGTTAAAATACCTTCCACAGCAGTTAGAGCGGAGAGACAGAACTGATAGCGAGTTTTGTTAAAGATCATAGCAGAGGACAGCTGCTCAAGTTTTAGTGATGAAGTTAGTTGTGGAGTAGTGTTCGGGAGTTTCATTATAGGCTGTGTAAAAACGAAGTCTTTGCAGAGATTGTGTAGACAGTTTGTAGGATTTTCCAGCTGAACAGTGGAGTTCAGAGTATAATTTAGAATAGATAGTTGGAGTGGTGTCTCGATATCCGATACCCCACCAAGTTCAGTGTGGTTTTGTTTAATTTTAACTTCTTTCCCCCATATAGATGGCAATTTACGGTGAAGGGTTGGGTTAATGATAAATCATTTTTAACTATGCTTGATTGTTTTCAGATGTGTGTACACGCACTTTATTTCTTTGACATGTATTTGATTTGTGTGTGTGTGTGTAAATAAACTTTAAATTGTAGTCTGGATCAGTCACTTTATTTACGTACAGTAGCTATATGGCGTCTGTATCGTGGTGTCTGTGATCGTTAAGTTAACCTTATCTTCTTAGGGCAGTAAGAGGCGGTGAGGCTATAGCTATCAAAGACGTCCGGAGAGGCGAGCGAGAGTCAGTCTTGGTTCTCACCCTCGGAGCCAATAGCCTCAGCTTTTTCACATTCACTGTTATCTTCATCATAAATCTATCTTCTAAGACTTTCTTACCACTAGTGTCTTGTCTCTTATTTAGACAGCCTCTAGTCTTAAATCCACTTCGTGACATTGGGCATAATCCTGTTTATCCTATTCAGTAGAAATGTAGTGAGCAAGAAATCTTCAACCAATTTTTCATCCGGTCTTTCAAATCAGGAATACAAGATAAAAGAAAAAGCACTGAAATTATAAAGCTTATGACTCGTGGCGGGTGTGAAGTACGTCTAGTTCGACAAGTGAATTTTCCCTGATTTGATGGATGATTAAAGGGACTTTTAGCTTTTCATAACATTAGAACCCCTGAACATTTGTTGTAACTTTGTTGTTTCGCCAGAGCGAACCGATTCCACCGGGGCTCATTAAGTATGCGGCATGAGATCTAAAGACACTGAGACGATCCCCAGAACAGAGAAGCTAGTTTCTCGCAGGAATTTCTCATCTCCGTGCAAACACTGAACCGCTCGCAAGATGGACCAGAGCGGTCAGAAGAAAGCGGAGGCAGCGAACAGAGCAACGTCTCGCAGGAAGATGACACGGAAGTGCGAACCAGAGTAGACGAAGAAAGCTTCTTGCAGACCTCGCACTTCTGTGGCAACCGGCAGACTTGCCCGAAAGACTGAGAAACAGGAGAGACGGAGATCGGAAGCCAGGGGGCAATCGCGGTTAACACGACGGCTAGAAACCTCAACTTTTCCTGGGTTCTAAAGAGGCGCTAGAATCTAACAGGTCCCACTCATCTTGAATTCCATTTAGATATATACAGACCCTGAAGAATGCAACTTTATCACTCGTTTCGCCAGACCTTGACAGAAGCACTAGCATAGTGAAATCCTGTTTGATTCACTCTGGATACTCAACTTATTTGCAATGAATTCTATTCTGTGCTAAACGGTATAATATATTGGTTTTAAAGTGATCAGTGGTCTAGTTCATTCATTCATTTTATTTCACTGGATTTTGTGATTAACTTAAAGCTATTAAATTAAACTTATCTCAAATAGTTCCAGTGGAATAGGTAATGAAATATCTATTATATTATTTCCCAAAATGATAGATACTTAAATGCTTAAAGTAACATTTAAAGACACGAGGGAATTTATAACTAAATTTAATTGAGTTTAGTTCTAGTTTTTACGTATGTTTTAACTATTAAATTCGCGTGGGGTTCTTCCTGAATTTTGTAAAAATTATAGACGCGAGTGTATAAATAGTTAACCTTAAATTTATCGCGCTTTGGAAAAGATACTTGATTTTCGGTATGAATTACATGTTTTCTATCTTTTATCTAGAGTGATCGTTACCTTAGCGATCCCAGCAAGAAGAAGTACAACCTGGTAAAGAGTCCCCAGACTCAGTTCTTAAACCCCCTTCCAGAATCTGATGAGACTGTGTATTAAATTTTAAATCTTTGAGGCGATCCTATGTTTGGGATCCAGCTATCTAAATTAATAGAAAGAAAGCACCCCCATTGACAAATTTAAACACCTCACCAAGTATATTCAGTTGTAACTGGAAGAAGAACAATCGCCAGAGTTTTTTTTATTAAAATTACTGCTACAGAGAGAGAGAGAGAGAGAGTACATATTTACCTGAACTGTGACGGTACCTAGTTTTTCCTCACCTGATTTAAAACCTACCTCACTGGACAGTTGTAGTCACCTAAGATTTTTTAAAGAAGAAGGTTCACCACCAGCGGTGAAATCTAAGAAGCCACACCCCCATTCTCGCTAGTATCTAACTGCGACGGTGCCATTCCATAGACTTTTTTTTATATCAGAAATATAAACCACAAGAACATTTAGTTTTCACGACCGGCGATAAGCGGGAATATTTGCTACCAGCCAAACCTCGCTAAATCTGGGGCCGGACATTGAAGTAACAGACACTCTCAATATGTCAAGTGTTAATTGATGAGTTTTTTTTTTTGTATAATTCTATGGATTGCCTGCTTCTAAGATCGGTAAGTCTGTGTGTGAGTTTGTGTGTTGGCCAGCACGTGCGTGCATGACTAAAAGGAGATTTATGTGCAACTATTTTAATTGCTGTACCTGGTAGACACTTTGTTAGTTATTCCTTACATGGTTCACTTTATAAGTGGGATTTCTTAACCTCTGTTATTTCCCCTTCCTAGTCTGCTTAGTAGAAGGGAAAACAGTTAAAGATAATAGGATTAGTTTCCTAATCCCTCTTTTCAGGATAGATTAATTGATTGTTGGGTTAACTTATCTACTTCTGTTAACTACCTGTCATTTGGACCGGGTTCCTTTTCCCATTTTTCTGTACAAGAGGGAAGGGCATATTGAACACTACTCTTCAACATCCCCCCACCCTCTTTGTTTTTTTTTGTATTTTGAAACTTCGATTTCTGCATGTAAATTGATAATTGTTTGTGACTTGATTTTTTTAATGCTAAATAAAAGGAATAAAACTTTTAGCATTTGTGTTGGCAGGCCCAAACCCAAACTTTCCCATATTCGTTATCGTAGTTTGTATTCACGTGCGTCTGTGTGTCTGAAGCACCAAATCGGTGTGAGCGCAGTTGTGAGTCTGGAAACTGGCAAATAATTATTTGTCCAGAAGAGTTTTTTTGAGTAGAATTGAGAGGCAAATTGTCGTAAAACAGTCTGTCCTTACTCTTCCCAGCACTCTGTGAATCAACAATTTACTTCTAAAACCCTTACTATCACATAGCCTTTTCCATCATTCTCCACTCCAAACAGGACCACTATTTCCAAGACTCTTCCTCTCAAATAAATTTACGACAATATTGGCTGACTTGCCGGGATAAAGATATTTTTGAGTCTGATCTTTTAGTCTGGGTCTAACTAGATAGAGTGTGAGTGAGTTGTCTTTTGTGAAGTAGGGTATAATAAAAATAATTACACCCCCTAGACAACGCATTTTTTAGTATTTGGGTCGACCACACAAAAATATTTACAGGATTTGTTCTTTCCACAGCAGTAGGAAGTTGCAGATAACAAAATATTTGGTACTTATAATTTTTCTCTGGCATAAATATTGGAAAAAAAAATTTCTATAAAATTGCTGGGATTGCGTGATTGCTAAAAAATCACAACGGTTTTTTGAAGCGTTTGAGTTTAGCTAAGCTAAAGACGGATTGTTCTGAATTTTTAATTAAGTTAACAACGTCTCATCTCATAATTGACTTCAGGGGCGGAGTTTTGTTGACGGAGAATTAAAAACATTTTTGGAATTTTTTTTTTCCTTTATAATGTTTTAATATAAATTTTTTTCTCTACTGTTAAGTAAAAGTAGATTGTTTCCTAGTGTAACTTACCATTTTTAGTGGCAGAGTCGCTTGCGTTAAGAGTCTTAAGTGACAATAATAGCAGCGATAAGTTTGCACAGTACACGGTAGGAGGTAACACAAGTAAAGTTATACTTTGTGTTTTTTTTTCTCGTAGCGGCTTTGAGGTTTTTTCCCTCCCTGGTTCTTCTTACTATTCTCTAGTCTTAGAAGCATCCAGTTCTTTATCATGGCAGAGAGAATTAGGATAAGATCCATTCTGAGACAGGAGGCGAAGGACTCAGGGTTAGAAGGAGAAGCTGCGAACCTGTTTGTCAACAGGGAACTTGAAAGGTATGATGCGGAGCAACAGAGAGAGGAAAAAGAGAAGAAAGAAGCGGAAGAGAGGGCAGAAGCTAGGAAGAAAGAAGCGGACGATCGTCAATTGGAGGAGAAGAAAATTGAGGCAGAGATAGAAGCCCGCAGGGAAAGAGAGAAGGGGAGACAACGTGAGGAGAGCGAGAAGGAAAGACAGCACGAACGGGCGCTTACGGCTTTAGAGAGTCGGGGCGCTTCTACTTCGAATAACGGAGAGCCGTCTTCGCCCCAGTCTCAGTCAATGGATCTCTCTAGCACTCAATCTGCCCAATTAACTGCGATGTCTTTTGCTTTAGAGTCTTTTCCTAGCCCCAATGAAAAAATACACACCTTCCTAGAGAAATTCGAGAGGTTCGCAAATCTGTATGGGTTAGAGAGTTCCCGTTGGAGTCTTAAACTCTCAACTGCGTTGAAAGGGAATGCTTATGACGTGTACACAAAGCTGGGAACCAACCAACATGATTACGACATGCTGAAGAAGGCCTTGCTAGAACGGTTTGAGATGACCGCCCGAAAATTTCTGCAAATGTTCAGAAACAGCCGGAAAGAGAGCACGGAAACATTTCCGCAGTTCTCTTCACGTCTTACGGGCTATTTGACAAAGTGCATTGAATTATCTGACCTACCTCTTACATATGAGGGACTACTTGAACTTGTTCTTGTGGAACAGATAAAGTCAACTCTGCCAAACGACACCCGTAGATTTTTGGCTGAACAGGGCGCAGTCAGGCTTGAGGACATCCCCAATAAGGCAGAACGCTATACCAATGCAATGGCCGAACTTCCCAGCACTAAACGTAAACCCACAGATGAGCCATCTCGAAAACAAAACCTAGAGCAGTCATCCTATTCTTCCAATCCTTCTCAACATTATAACCAACGAGATAATAATACACAGAGACCTCCCCAGGAAAAATCGAAATTCTACAAAACCCGATTTCCCCCAAATAATACTTCTGATCAACCCACTAAGCCTACGTAGCAGCGCGGCCACCAAGGTCAAGGAAAAGGAAAGACACCTACACCAGGAACGTCTGATCAGGGCAAACAATCTGGTCCAAACCGCATCGGATGTTTGCATACAGCCTTGAAAGGTAGAGTCAATGTCAGTGATTCTCAACTTGATTATATTCATTCATTCATGTTAACACTCCTTTCTTCACAGGGAACGTAAAAGTATGTATGCTAAAAAAGCCTATAGCTGATTTGATGGTCGGTCGTATACACGGCAGTAAAGATTGTACTCCAGATGAGATTATAGAATGGGAGAAACATAACCTATGCACTGGAAACGCCGTGACGACTAGAGCGCAGACTCAACTCATGGAGAAAGTTGATGATAATAAAATGGATGCAGACAACCAAGAGGAATTTGTAGTCAATTCACCTATTGACAGGGAAACATTTGCAACCAAACAAAAAGAGGATAAATCTTTAAAAAAATTTTTTAAGTTGGTTGATAAAGTTGACAATCTATCCTCAGGTAATAATAACAAACATTGTTTTGTTATTAAAAATGACATATTGATTAGATGTTTTAATGACAAATCACAAATGAAACAACAAGTTATGGTCCCATATACTTTTAGACGGTACATTCTTCAACATGCACATGACTCACATTGTGCTGGACATATGGGATATACTCGAACACGATCTCGAGTACTGTCTTCATTCTTTTGGCCAGGGGTGTCAAGAGATATTTCGCAGTATGTACGTTCCTGTACTACATGCCAAGAAGTGAAAGCACGTGGAGCTTTTCACACGGCGCCTATTCAGGCTTGCGATATCTCAGTGAGACCTTTTGACAAAATGGCAATAGACATTATTGGTCCATTGCTACCATCGGCCAGAGGACATAGATTCGTCCTTACGTGCATTGATTTGTGCACACGATGGCCAGAAGCTATCCCATTAAAGACCACCACTACCACAGATGTAGCTGATGCACTACATCTCATCTTTTCTAGAATAGGGTTTCCTAGAAAACTTTTATCAGACCATGGGTCACAGTTTATATCTGACACCATGAAGGAAGTCATGAAAACTTGGGACATTGATAGGAATTTAAGTAGTATTTATCATCCGATGAGTAATGGTGCGGTTGAAAGACTTAACCGTACACTTAAACAACTACTACATAAGGTTACTGCTAAGCACCCTCAGGACTGGGACAGAGCACTCCCAGCTGTTCTATTTGCTTATCGGGAGGTACCGCATGAACAAACTGGCTTCTCTCCCTTTGAATTAGTTTTTGGTGCTCCCCCAAGAGGTCCTATGGGACTAATAAAAGACTTATTAATTGACGACGAGATGACTCAGGACACTCAGTCATCTTACGAATATGTGATTAATCTTCGGAAGAACATTATTGAGTCTTGCCAGTTGGCAACAGCTTCTTCTGAGGCTGCAAAAGCTAAGGCTCGATCTCTACAAAATAAGTCTCGACGATTACGCCAATTATTCCCAGGCGACGAGGCTTATGTGTTACTTCCTCACAATAACAATAAATTATTGATATCTTGGAATGGTCCTTACAAAGTCATTGATAAAATTTCTGACGTTGATTACGTCTTAGATATCAAGGGACACAAAAAGATATTTCATATTAACATGCTCAAGCAATTTCATACACGTCCTGAACACTTACAGTCAATTTTTCATGAACTAGATGACAACACAGTATCCACTTGTCATTATACTAACTTATCTGTCATCCAGGAAGAAGAATCTTCTTTTCCTGAGGTACAGTTACCGTTACCTGTACCAGTAGTTCAACCTACTGAATCTTGGCGGGATGTAACCATCTCTTCAACGGTTACACCGCAACAGCGTCTACAGATTGCTAATCTATTACAATCTTATCCAGATGTGTTGACCGACGTCCCGGGTCGCACATCGGCTATCAGTCATGACATTACTCTCAATGATGATACACCTATTCGTGTACATCCCTATTCTGTTCCTTTACATTTCCTTGCTAAAACTACTAAGGAACTTGAACAGATGTTGTCTCTGGGAATCATTGAGACTAGTAATTCGCCATTCTCTTCTCCATTAGTGATTGTCCGGAAGAAGGACAATAATATCAGACTATGTGTTGATTATAGAAAATTAAATGCTAAGACTATAGTTGACAGCGAACCACATCCACTTATCGACGACTTACTGCCACGTCTATCTAACGCAACTATATTTAGTAAGATAGACTTAACTAAAGGTTATTGGCAGATACCACTGACCGAAAAGGCTAAGTACTACACCGCATTTTCCACGCCACAAGGTCTATACCAGTGGAATGTGATGCCTTTTGGGCTTGTTAATGCGCCAGCTACCTTCATTCGCCTGATGCGACAAATTTTATCAGGTAGACCAGACGTTATTACATATATTGACGACATATGCTTGTTTAGTTCGTCGTTTGAGGAACATGTTTCGGGACTTAGATATGTTTTTGACACTCTAAGGAATTATCATCTAACTGCTAAACCTACAAAGGTGCAAATCGCGTGTAATGAGATAACCTTTTTGGGACATATCATTGGATCGGGATATATCCGAACGTTACCTAGTACAGTCTCCAAAATTCTAAACATAGCAGTTCCTCAGACGAAGAAACAGGTCAGGAGTTTGTTAGGACTTGTTCAATATTACAGTAGATTCATACCAAACTTGTCATCCATCACGGCTGTATTGTCTTCATTGTTAAAAAAAGATATGCCGGTGAAGGTGACATGGACTGGTACATGCAATGAAACTTTCAACAAAATTATAAATTTGTTCTCACATGAACCAATTTTAAGACTTCCCGATGCTTCCAAAAGATTTTTCTTACGAACAGATGCTAGTAACTACGGCATTGGTGCATGCCTGCTCCAGAACCATGATGGCATTCTACACCCCACCTTATATATATCAAGAAAACTGAAGCCGGCAGAAACCAAGTATTCAACAGTCGACAAGGAACTTTTGTCTGTGATCTGGGCAATAACGAAGCTGGAAAAATTCTTACTCGGTGCTCCCTTTACCATACAGACGGACCAACGTGCTGTGGCAGCCTTGCGTCGATCTAATCATAAGAGCCAGAAACTTGCCAGATATTCAATCATCCTACAGCCATTCGAGTTCTCCATTGAACATATTCCTGGCACTGAAAATTGTGTGGCAGATGCATTGTCACGTAATCCTATTGACGACGAATAATCAATATTGACACTCTTAAACTACATCAATCAGAACTACATTAGATTGAACGAAGTATCAACTATAAAGGAACTAACCTTGCCTTTAATTTAAACTGTATAAACACTATATGCATCACAGAATTGAATTAAAAGACAATCAAGGTATATATAGACATTCAAACTTCGTCTAACGTCCATACACGAGATATGAATACTCTTTGAACAATCATGGACTAATGTCTGACGACAAACCGAACTGATGTTCCTGTGTATACTTAATTCTTGGATGCTGGGATAAATGACATTTCTTTCCAACGTAAACGTTTGAACATTTTTGCCTAAAAGAATTCATCAGGATCAAGACTACGGATGGATCATCATATCCTATACTAATTAATTAGTTAACTTAACTTCTTAATTGAATTATTATCAATAAAATGAAATGTGAGAAAAAAATGAAATGAAAGAACAAAAAAAAAAAGAGAACGAAATACTAAAAGAAGAAATTATGAAAAGAGAAAATAAATCTCACACAAGTATTAGATTAATAATTTTTTTTTTAATGTACCTATACATTATTTAGTTAGTTAAATTAGATAGTTATTATTCACTAACACTTAACACACACAATTAAGTTAAAACTTATATTCGAATTTCTTTCTATTTCTTCTTACTTAGTTTGTCTTTTCTTCTCTCATGACATCGCGTTACATTAGAACCTTAATAATTTAACTCTTAGTTTAATTAATTAATTTAATTTTAATTAGTCAAATTAATTCCTATATGACATACTAATACGACAGACCTTACTTTAATTTAATTTTCTCATTCACTATTAACATTGGACATTTATTTAGTTGATATAATGATATGTATAATATTGATATATAATGTGATTTATGATTAGATGACTATGACAAATAGTTAGTTGACACGACCGCAACACGGTTCTACTCAGAACATCGTCGGCCATATGTCACAATTGTGTTAAATTTTTTTGAAAAATTGTTAAGTCGGATAGATATTGAAAAAAAAATCTATCGATTTTTTTTTTCCCCGGTGTACAGGGAATTGTTACGGTATATGATATTAACGCCGTCTGCTAAAGGTTACCAGACGTGCAATTGTAAAGGTTAAGACATTTAATATATTGCGATAGATGTTTCAATTACTGAACGCTTCATACACGATCGATTATGACGTGTATAGCGTTGTTTAGGACACAGTCGGTAACTAAGAAACCATACCCTTTTTTACATTGACCGTCAAGCTGTTAAGACGCGTCTGACTTTCCTTCCAATGTTGAGCATGGTATTGCCATACAGATATATTTTATGCAAGTACGGACATGGGTCAGTCCATTGCTATTACGAAGATTTGAAATGATTAAAGGTCAGTACGAAAGTGAAAATTAAGGAAGGATGAATTACAGTCCATAGTATTTGATTTTACCAGACTCATAGACTCACTGTCGGCCGTTGGAA
Organism: Oreohelix idahoensis; assembly: GCA_024509875.1. Lineage (NCBI taxonomy): Eukaryota > Metazoa > Mollusca > Gastropoda > Stylommatophora > Oreohelicidae > Oreohelix > Oreohelix idahoensis. Next base: position 749,830 of record JAMPIV010009994.1, read on the forward strand.
AACCCCAACCGCGCGTGCATACAGCTATGACAATCTGCATACAGTAATTTGATTATTGGACAAGGACTGATAGGATATCTACATATCTATGCCATATATTTTCAAGTTATAATATGTACCTTTGTGATCAACATGCATGAATCGTCTTGACGTGTAAACTGTATTAAATATTTGTGGACTCTATGAACCGAATTGTCACATCAATCGTATTCCAAGGTTCAATTATTGTTCAGAATCTTCCACCCCTGCATTCGCGTAATCTTACATAGAAGGCACGATACACGATCACTCAAGAATATCAAGAAGATAAAACAATGGCCAGACATTTATAACTGTTTTATTAATATCACATGGAACATTGTTCAGAGCTAACCAAACCACGCCTTGCAACAGATCACTTGCAACAGGGGGAACGACCCTCAACTCGAGGAACTGTAATTTTGAATGATACCTCTACTACTTGTCTCTTTGACACTGGATTACGTTTTGATTGTATTGTCGCCAGACACCTTGTCAAACCCGGTCAGGAGACAGAGGAAACCGTCAAACTATGTGGAGTTTTCAAGAATGATGCACCCAGGACGCTTCCTATCGCACTGGTAGAGATACACTCTGATTTTGTCAGAGGTGTTATCAAAGCGACCATAATGGATGATCCGATCTACCCAGTTATCCTGGGATGTAGATATGTGTTTATTGGGAGACCAAAGGAGCCGATTGTGGCAGCGGTAACCACAAGAGGGCAAGCCAAGAAGGAGAGGGAGCCTGCGCCAAATTTGTTGCCGAATGAACTGAAGGAAGCGCAACAAAAGGACCCTACTCTGGAGCCCTGCTTTAGAAAACTGCCCATGGCTAAGGACCCCAGACACAACGGAGACATCTTTTCTAAGGATGGCGAATTGTATCATAGAACGGGCAACCCGGACACGGGGAATAACCAGCTCCTAGTACCGACGCAGTACACAAGCCAGATCTTAGAAATGGGGCACTCTCTTCCCTTTAGCGGACATATGGGACAAAACGCCACTATTCAGCGAATAAAAACCGACTATTGGTGGCCAGGAATGAACTCTGACATTATCAGGTACGTGAAATCCTGCGCCCAGTGCCAACGGGTAGCACCCAAGCACTTGACACCCCCAGTACCCATGGAGCAAATGCCAATAATAGGGACTCCATTTGAACGGGTTGCTGTCGACATCATTGAAACCCTGGAAAGGACCAAATGAAGGAACAGGTTCATCCTGACCTTAGTCGACACTTGCACAATGTGGGCCGAAGCTGTACCGCTAACATGCATAGATTCCAAGCATGTCACAGAAGTCCTCGTGCACATTTTTACACGGTTGGGATTACCTCAACAAGTTTTGACGGACAATGGATCCCAATTCCGTAGCCTGTTAATGGAGGAGATCTTTAAGATCTTGAGGGCCAAACATATCCACACAAGTCCCTAAAATCCGGCCGGAAATGGGCTCGTGGAACGTTTTAATGGCAGCCTCACCATGATGTTACGTAAGCTGGGTCAGGAGAAACCGGAAGACTGGGACCTATATATATCTGCTGCCTTATTCGCCTACAGAGAGGTACCCCAAGCGTCTACGGGATTCGCGCCAGCTACACTTTTATTTGGCAGACCTATTAAGGGGCCACTAGAAGCCTTACTTCGGTCCCTGACAGACCAAAAGGCTGACGAGACAGTCGTCTCTGCAAGCAAGTATGTATCTGAGCTCAAGGAAAGGTTAAAGCTAGGATGGGATCTAGCTACGACCAACCTTAAGAAAGCCCGCGCTAAACATACTAAAAGATACAACAAAGCTGCAAAAGAGAGAGAACTACAACCAGGGGAGAAAGTTTTGCTGCTAATTCCAACCGGAAGCAATAAACTTCGCATCGGATGGCAAGGGCCGTTTACCGTCCTTAAAAAGATCTCACGTACTAGTTACAAGATTTCCATTAAAGGAAAGGAGAAGGTCTTCCACATAAATCTGCTGAAGAAATATCTGGAAAGACCAGTGCCATCCTCCGAGCATCTCCTGGCTGTCGCAATAGCAACGGAAGACGAGGATGATGATGATGGTTGCATGGAGTATCCATTGCAACCCACAGAATCCTTTAAAGATGTCAAGTTTGGCGACAATCTCTCACTAGAACAACAAACAGAAACCAGGGCGCTACTGAAGCAGTACAGTGCAGTCTTAACGGATGCACCTGGTCGAACAAATCTCATCGAATTTGACATGAAATTAACAAACGAGACCCCTGTTCGTACCAGAGTTTACCCCATCCCGTATGCTAAAGCTGATGCACTTCACGGAGAGATAGACAAGCTGCGGCAAGCAGAAATTATCAGCGAGTCGACACCTCCTTATAGTTCGAGTGTAGTGCTGTTACAGAAGCCCAATAAGGAAGTTCGGCTGTGTATAGATTACCGGCTGCTAAACGCGGTAACGGAATTTCAGCCCGAACCTCTCCAAACCGTTTCTGAGTTGTTTACTAAGCTCAGCAAAGCAACAATTTTCTCCAAAATTGACCTGAGGAAAGGTTATTATCAAATACCAGTCAAGGAGGAAGTTAAACCTTTGTTAGCTTTCAGCACTAGTGAATGACATTGCACATTTAATGTGATGCCGTTCGGTTTGCATAACGCTTCAGGAGTATTTACCAGGATGATGAGAAAGCTTTTAGAACCTTTGCAAAGTCCCCACATCCATAATTTCATGGATGACATCTTAATTGCATCGGAAACCTACGAAGAACATATTGCTACGGTTGCTATGCTCCTCAGGAGACTACAGGAAACGGGTCTCACAGCCAGACCTAGCAAATGTCTCATCGGGTTTGAAAAGGTGGACTTCCTGGGGCATTCTATTTCTCACGGCTGTAGTTGGCCTATTAAGAAGAACGTGGAGAAAATAGTGGCAGCAAAAAGACCCTGAACAAAGAAAGACGTACGTTCCTTCTTATCACTATGTGCATATTACCAGAAATACATCCAGAACTTCAACGGACTCACAGCACCTCTGACTGACCTCACAAAGAAAGGGCGTCCTGATAAGGTAATTGGGATCAACAATGCGAACACGTTTACAACACGTTTAAAGGACAGTTGTCGGCATACCCCATTCTGAGGTTACCTGACCTCAAGAAACCTTTCGTACTGACAGTCGACGCGTCAGGTCAGGGCATCGGGTCAACATTGCTTCAAGCCGAGGACAGTGACCCGAATATGCTATTCCCAGTAGCTTACGGCAGTCGGAAACTGAACAAGGCTGAACGCAACTATAGTGTCGTTGAAAGAGAATGTCTCGCTGTGATTCATGGCATCAGACGCCATCATGACTTTCTGTATGGTACTTCTTTCACGGTGCAAACAGACCATGCTCCATTTGCTTTCCTGGGTGCCAATAAGGAATTCAACGCAAGGATAATGCGTTGGGCTTTGTTATTGAGTGTTTATTCCTTTAAAGTGGAATATATTCCGGGAAAACAGAATGTTGGGGCTGATTTCCTGAGTGGAAACTGGTCTACAGAGGAAGAAGAGCAAACTGAAGATACCACTCATCCTAAAGTCACCAATCAGGTCACCTCCATTGTCAAAAAATGAAACATGAAAAATGGTTTCATGTCTAAAAGTGGGGACGATTGTGACGTACGTCTAGTTCGACAAGTGAATTTTCCCTGATTTGATGGATGATTAAAGGGACTTTTAGCTTTTCATAACATTAGAACCCCTGAACATTTGTTGTAACTTTGTTGTTTCGCCAGAGCGAACCGATTCCACCGGGGCTCATTAAGTATGCGGCATAAGATCTAAAGACACTGAGACGATCCCCAGAACAGAGAAGCTAGTTTCTCGCAGGAATTTCTCATCTCCGTGCGAACACTGAACCGCTCGCAAGATGGACCAGAGCGGTCAGAAGAAAGCGGAGGCAGCGAACAGAGCAACGTCTCGCAGGAAAATGACACGGCAGTGCGAACCAGAGTAGACGAAGAAAGCTTCTTGCAGACATCGCACTTCTGTGGCAACCGGCAGACTTGCCCGAAAGACTGAGAAACAGGAGAGACGGAGATCGGAAGCCAGGGGGCAATCGCGGTTAACACGACGGCTAGAAACCTCAACTTTTCCTGGGTTCTAAAGAGGCGCTAGAATCTAACAGGTCCCACTCATCTTGAATTCCATTTAGATATATATAGACCATGAAGAATGCAACTTTATCACTCGTTTCGCCAGACCTTGACAGAAGCACTAGCATAGTGAAATCCTGTTTGATTCACTCTGGATACTCAACTTATTTGCAGTGAATTCTATTCTGTGCTAAACGGTATAATATATTGGTTTTAAAGTGATCAGTGGTCTAGTTCATTCATTTATTTTATTTCACCGGATTTTGTGATTAACTTAAATCTATTAAATTAAACTTATCTCAAATAGTTCTAGTGGAATAGTGATGCCTCCTTTATTGTATTCTAAACACTCACGGGTAGTCATCAGGTTATACTTCGGTTGAGTGAGTACACACCAACTTATGTTGATGTTTGTTTTTATAAATGTTTTCTGTCACGCAAGAATATGCACAATTTGGTGTAGGGGAATTCGTGCGCGCTGGTGGCCAAGCAAGGCAGATGACGTCAGAGGTTAAAAAAAATGAAAGCCAGCATCTCAAGCCAGACATTGAGTCTGTTGCCTATATTCCTATATATACCCAGTGTGTTGGGTTAGTTATTCTTCTGGTACAATGACTTCTTGGTAGAAGTCATTGTCGGATTACACTACACGTAAGTCCGAACCAGTTTTGGTAAGAAGTGAATTGTTTACTTGAACTTTCGTGTCACCATCCTTCGTTGGCATCTAGCTAGCACCTTTCTACAAAGGGGTGCTATAATGGATCAACGGGGAATTTCACCGAAAGTATTTTTAATATTATAAAGGATTCAAGGCTTCATCCTTTACGGTTTATTGGATTGTAATAATATATGGATTGCCGTCGTACGAGTCACGGCGACGAAGAGAGGTTAGCCAAGCACTAGGACATAACCTTCGTTGTTTATATTATATGCAAGTATGTAAGGATCTGCCATGTCAGGGGTACCAAGCTACTAAAGTACCCGACCAGAATTGTAGGACAGAATCAATATATTTATTCCAAGATCTTTATGGTTGAATAGTCCTAACGGTCATGACATTGACGCAAGGTCAAACCCTGATCTTATGTGAGGAAGTTATTATGCCTGTACCATGCCTATATATATGCTACATGTACGTTTACTGTGGAATCCATGTTGGAGTACTGTAACCTGTTGTCGTCAACGTATTTCGTCCTAAATAAATTATGATGTCAGTAAACCTAACGAGTTCGTCCCTATACACATTGGCACTCGTTGACGTGCCTGCTTGTTATTGAAGTCCTTCCTTCACGTTCCAAGAAAGAAACATTCGCGTTATTATTGTCAAGTCCAAATAGCATCGCCCGTGTTGGACCGTTGTCATTACGACACCATCAACATCCTTTAGACAGCGGTTCACACCCCAGTAAAAGCGAAGGCTACAACTATGGCGGCAGCGCAGTGTGGTCTGAAAATGTCCATTTTTTCAGTTACGGAATCGAACTCAATCCAACTCGGTTGAAAAGAAAAATGCAGTCTTTCAAGGCGACAACATCCTGGACTGGTTATAAAATCTAACGGCTACTCAAGGTCAAGATGGACTCAACTGCTTCTATCATTTGCGGACTCTACCAGGTGCTACGTAAGCTTCCTCGGTGATACAGCGCCGGAGTGCAAGACTCTGCAATCCTAGAAATTGCATTTTATCACGAAATGATGAGTATTACTCTGTTCGTTGTCACCGTCTTATGTTAGCTGAGCCGCTTTTTAATATGTCCATTGTAGTATTTCTTGTGATGCATGTTTTATGTTCCATGTTTGTTCTGGGCGGCAGGGAGGTCGATCTGACAAACGAGGTTCATCTCGAAGCTGATTCGGGCTCTTTGTCAGATGTTCTGTAGGGCTCCTTTTGTAAGTTTCAATTGAGCGATAATCCCGGTACAAGGCTAGAAACCTTGCCGACGTTCAGATCGCTAGTTGCTCCTTATAATAGTATCTGTTTAGCTGTAGTGTCAAGTCTTAATCGTTGTTTTCGTAGCTATTTTTATTCGTACCTTGGTTTTATGATGTATCTTGTATGTGATTATTATCCTTCTAACCTGGCTTTCTTTGAGTTTTTTTTACAAAACATATGTTTTTACACTGTCTTGTCAATTGTCTTGTGTAAGTTTTTATCGCAGTTATCATCGTAAATTTTTACGACATTCTATTTTAGTTTCACATTTTAATTTTGTTGACCTCTGCGATCGTCTTCTTCGTCTTTGATTATCTCGTCTTGTCATTGTTGTTGCTATTGTCTTTGGCTCTTGTCTGTTCTTAATATTTCATTGTATAAATTAGTTTAATTGATTAATAATATTTAGTATACTTAAGTGATAATTAGGTACCGTTCTTAGACAAGAACGTATTGCACACACTTAAAGTAAATTAATTGATAATTATTTGAGTAAATCAAAATGTCGTCGCTTGAATATTTTATGAAACAGGCAAAATCCGTTGGGATGGCTCCTGACGAGGCGAAAGCATTCGCACTATCAGAATACAAAAAGGCTCAAGAGATAGAAGCTGAACAGAGGAAATTAGAACTCCTGAAACAAGAAAATTTGAGATTTGAAGCAGAAGAAAATGATAAGAAGAGGAAATTTGAATCTGAAGAGAATGAGAAACGATTTCAGCGTGAGGCGGAACATAAGAAACTTCAGATTGAGGCAGACAACAAAAGACTTCAATTGGAGGCAGAACATAAAGCAAAAGAAATAGAAGAAAGGAGATTGTTAGCTGAAGAAAATACAAGAAAATATCAACTTCAAATTCAACATGAAAAAGAAATGAAGGAATTAGAATTTAATCAGTTTCGATTATCTCAGGAGGCTATTGCTCAAAAGTCTCAGGAGGGCCAAAATTCGTCTAAACAAGGGAATATTAAAAATTTTCATTTAATATTGCCAAAATTTAATCCTCCATCGGACGATGTGATTCATTATCTACATAGGTTCGAGGCAACATGCGAGGCCTATCACGTGGAAAAATCTCAATACTGTGTAAAATTATCAGAACTACTTACAGGTGAAGCCATGTCAGTATATCATATTGCAACTACTGCTGATAAAAATAACTATGAGGCTCTCAGAACTGCTTTACTTGTTAAATATCAAATGACAGCGAATGAATATCGTTTAAAATTCAAATCTATGCTCCCACAAACTGGAAAACATTTTAACGATTTTATTGATCAAATAGCACTTACATTGGATAGATGGATCGAATTATCCAAGACGGATAAAACTTTTGACGCATTGAGAGATTTATTATTACGCGATAAAGTTTTGTCCTCGGTAAACCCAGCTTTTCTTGCTTTTTTGCACGAACATAAACATTCAAGCATAAATGAAATGCAGCAAACCTGTGTACAATACTGTACTGCACACCCAAACTTGAATTTTGGGAATACTCAGGTTAAAGATGAATTTCCCGTTGCTTTTGCTATACAACAAGATTATCGCAGACGCCATCGCTCTTTAAGTAATGACAGAAACTACAAAAAGGGAAATAACGAGAATTTCAATTCTTGTAATTTTTATAAGGGGAAACAATTTCATCATTCTTCTCCATATAACAATTCTTGGGGTCCATTCCACAAATCAAGAGATTGGGATAACAATAAGTATGGAAATTATCAAGTAGATACTTATAAACAAAATTGGCGATCTAAATCCCAGAATCCTAACAATAAACAAGATTCTCGTAATAGATTTTATGGTCAAAGCCATAACAGTGATATCACTGATTATCATTCAAATCAATACGGTAACACAAGCAGAAATGATAATAATGGCAATTTTATAAATGATAGTCACAGTCTTTCGCGACGTAGAGATAGATCTTCTAGCAGAGAGCCACGCCATCAAACTAATGTAGCTATTGTTGACACACAAGTTAACAAAGAGAATAATACGAATAATAACACTCATAATGCAATGTCTTGTTCTATTGATTATGAACAGATAAAGTGTTGCCAAGAATGTAAAACCCTGTTCCAGCCCAAGGCGATCACGACACTCCGTTGCGGACATGTGTTACCCAGTCTACCAGCTGTGTGTACGGCTACTTCAGCTCACAATGGAGAAGGAAGACTTAATTTCAATCGTGGTTTTATAAATTCTATTCCATGCTCTGTCCTTTTCGATTCAGGTTGCTCTACGATCGGCGTCAGAGGCTCTTTGGTCAACCCATCCTGTGCCACTGGAAAGACCATTAAATGCCGCACGTTTGGAGGAACTGTAGAAACATTTCCCACACCTATAATTAATATTCACACTCCATTTTTTTCAGGAAATGTACATGCATGTCTCCTCCCGTCACCAGTTTGTGACATAATACTTGGTCGCATACACGGTATAAAAGAGTGTACCCCACAGCAAATAGCTGAATGGGAAAAGCAGCATATACAGGATGCCTATGCATTTAAGTCTATACCTAGAGTTGTGTCACATACACATACTACTAACCTGTTATGCAATGCTAAGGTATTGGAATCTAGCATGGAGAACGATTCCATTGTTCATTACGCCACTGTTGCTAATTCGTTGCAACCTTTACGACATGCTTCCATTCTTAAGAATGATATTAAGGTTTTAACGCAACCTGTGAAGACTAGTAAGTCATTCCGGGGGACATATACCATCCCTCGACTTGATCAGCAGGCAACTGATCGTAAGAAAAAGGTGACGTTTGAGAAAAAAGTAAAGGATGTTCCTAAAAGAAATAAGTCTTATAACTCAAGTGAGAAAACTAAAACCAATAAGGTTGTCGACAAAGTTGTCAATTTGTCCAGCAAGCAGGGGTATACGTCATGCCGTACACCACCTTTGCCTAGTGTAAGTTATCAGACTCAAGTACAAAAGTATGGTTCATTTAAGAACAATAATTCTATACATGTAAATAATAAAGACTATAACTTACCTAAGAGGGCTAAGATTACCCATCAACCTTATTCACATTCTTGTGACAACGCTACCACTTATATTGGTAGATGTGCATCTTCTCGCACCATCCTTGTGCAAAATCTGCCACAACGAACCACTTGGCAGGCACTGGGAGATTTTCTCAATCACACGGCGGACGTTAAGTTCGTACGTCTATTACCACATACCAAGAACAGGTATGGTGACGCCGTGGTTACATTTAGAACCAATAAAGATGCTCGCATGGCTATCGAGCTGGACAATGGTGTGTATTTTCACCACCATTCTCTCCGATTACAATTGGTTCCTGATTCTGCGTCACGCAGATACTAACCTACTGATATTGAATTTTGATGTCATATTCTTTGACGACTCAGCCTATGCAGTCATCATTTCTTTTCTTTACTAATCATTGTTTCTTTTCTTTTCTAGAGATCATTTCTTTCTCGACTCCACGGGGGTTATTTCAATATAATTTCATGCCATTCGGTTTAGTAAATGCACCGGCTACATTTGTACGCATGATGCGTCGCGTACTGTCTCATCGTCCCGATGTCTTTACATATATTGACGACATTTGTCTCTTTAATGACACATGGGATGAACACATTACTGGATTGAAAACATTACTGTCCACTTTACGGTCATGTAATTTAACGGCTAAGCCTTCTAAAGCTTTCGTGGGTTTTCACGAAGGTTCATTTTTAGGTCACCGCGTTGGGCACGGTCGGTTATACACTGAGGACAGTAATGTCTCTAAAATCCTCAACATTTCTACTCCCAAAACTAAGAAACAAGTTAGATCATTATTGGGTCTTGTTCAGTTCTACGCTAAGTTCATACCTCATCTGTCCACTATTACTGCACCTTTCTCTTCGTTATTAAAAAAGGGCGCGGCTAACGTGATTCGGTGGTCGGAGGAACACCAAATCGCGTTGGACACCATTAAGGCATTCTTTTCTAAACCTCCTATGTTACAATTGCCTAATGCAAACCTCCCTTTCATCTTGCGCAGTGACGCCTCTGCCTACGGTATTAGAAGCGTGTTACTACAGGAGTATGCGGGCACCTTGCACACAGTACTGTTCGTCTCAGGGAAACTTACATCGGCTGAACAAAAGTACTCCGTTCTCGATAAGGAACTTTTGTCTCTCGTGTGGTCTATAACTAAACTCCAACGTTATCTTCTGGGATCTCACTTCTTTGTAGAGACTGATCAGAAAGCACTTACTGCGTTAAACACCAAGGACGTCAGATCTGCAAAGTCCACCAGATATGCAATTTCATTGCAACCCTACTGTTTCACAATCCGGGCTATACCTGGATCACAGAACGTTTTCGCTGATATTTTGTCCCGCTGCCCGAGTGAATCATGCGACTTGGTACGCCCTACAAATGTGGATGCCTCTACACATACTACATCACATTTGTAAACATGACGTTCTTTGAACTTTACTTTGTGAATCAGTGACAAATTTTTTTTGGTACATACTTAGTCAAGTGAATAAAGTTGTAACATTCCTTTGAATTACTTGAAGCGGAAAATAGAAAATAGAACAGTGAATTATATATATATAACAGTGAGGATCACATAACTTTTAGTATTTATGACATTATCTGCGTAAAGATACATTGTGTATTTAGATAAACATTAGTATATCGTGAACTATTTAACAATATTTTGTGGAATCTTTGGTATTTCAACATACTAAAACTTTTAAGGATCTTCGTGTTTATGAACTGGTTTTGAAGTTAACTTTGAATCTTCAAGAACTAATTGAACTTTTAGCAGTGTAATAAACTGAAACATTATTCAGTACATTGTGATTAATGAACATATTTAATTAGTTTAATATAATTAACTATAAATATTTTAATCCTAATGATTACATCGAGTAACTATCACTCATTTTAGATAGTGATACGTCATTGGTAGTTATTCAATGATACTACTCATCCTTAGACACGGCTAGGTGTGTTGATGACTTCAAGTGTTGTATTCATATTCTTTGATTTTTGCCACTTCTCATTTTTTAATTTTTATACATTTTCATCTTTTCCTTTAAATTCATGTATTACCATATCTCTTTATTACTTATTGCATTTGGGTTCAATTAATCATCCTTTTATGCTTTGATTTTCTTTCATATCTTCCACATTGTTCCAAAGTTGGTCAATTGTGATGATATGCTTTTATGCATATTTGTTTTTGAGTTGAGTTGAATTTGATTTTGTTCGTTCACTCTCCTCTTTTTGATTAATATGCCTCTCTTGCATTATTAGTATGTTTACTTGAACTTTCGTGTCACCATCCTTCGTTGGCATCTAGCTAGCACCTTTCTACAAAGGGGTGCTATAATGGATCAACGGGGAATTTCACCGAAAGTATTTTTAATATTATAAAGGATTCAAGGCTTCATCCTTTACGGTTTATTGGATTGTAATAATATATGGATTGCCGTCGTACGAGTCACGGCGACGAAGAGAGGTTAGCCAAGCACTAGGACATAACCTTCGTTGTTTATATTATATGCAAGTATGTATGGATCTGCCATGTCAGGGGTACCAAGCTACTAAAGTACCCGACCAGAATTGTAGGACAGAATCAATATATTTATTCCAAGATCTTTATGGTTGAATAGTCCTAACGGTCATGACATTGACGCAAGGTCAAACCCTGATCTTATGTGAGGAAGCTATTATGCCTGTACCATGCCTATATATATGCTACATGTACTTTTACTGTGGAATCCATGTTGGAGTACTGTAACCTGTTGTCGTCAACGTATTTCGTCCTAAATAAATTATGATGTCAGTAAACCTAACGAGTTCGTCCCTATACACATTGGCACTCGTTGACGTGCCTGCTTGTTATTGAAGTCCTTCCTTCACGTTCCAAGAAAGAAACATTCGCGTTATTATTGTCAAGTCCAAATAGCATCGCCCGTGTTGGACCGTTGTCATTACGACACCATCAACATCCTTTAGACAGCGGTTCACACCCCAGTAAAAGCGAAGGCTACAAATAGGTAATGAAATATCTATTATATTATTTCCCAAAATGATAGATACTTAAATGCTTAAAGTAACATTTAAAGACGCGAGGGAATTTATAACTAAATTTAATTGAGTTTAGTTCTAGTTTTTACGTATGTTTTAACTATTAAATTCGCGTGGAGTTCTTCCTAATTTTATAAAAATTATAGACGCGAGTGTATAAATAGTTAACCTTAAATTTATCGCGCTTTGGAAATGATACTTGATTTTCGGTATGAATTACATGTTTTCTATCTTTTATGTAGAGAGATCGTTACCTTAGGTTCACCACCAGCGGTGAAATCTAAGAAGCCACACCCCATTCTCACCAGTATCTAACTGCGACGGTGCTATCCCATAGACTTTTTTTATATCAGAAAAATAAACCACAAGAACATTTAGTCTTCACGGCCGGCGATAAGCGGGAATATTTGCTACCAGCCAAACCTCGCTAAATCTGGGGCCGGACATTGAAGTAACAGACACTCTCAATATGTCAAGTGTTAATTGATGAGTTTTTTTGTGTGTATATTTCTATGGATTGCCTGCTTCTAAGATCGGTAAGTCTGTGTGTGAGTTTGTGTGTTGGCCAGCACGTGCGTGCATGACCAAAAGGAGATTTATGTGCAACTATTTTAATTGCTGTACCTGGTAGACACTTTGTTAGTTATTCCTTACATGGTTCACTTTATAAGTGGGATTTCTTAACCTCTGTTATTTCCCCTTCCTAGTCTGCTTAGTAGAAGGGAAAACAGTTAAAGATAATAGGACTAGTTTCCTAATCCCTCTTTTCTGGATAGATTAATTGACTGTTGGGTTAACTTATCTACTTCTGTTAACTACCTGTCATTTGGACCGGGTTCCTTTTCCCTTTTTTCTGTACAAGAGGGAAGGGCATATTGAACACTACTTTTCAACAACCCCTCACCCTCTTTTTTTTTTTTTTTTGTATTTTGAAACTTCGATTTCTGCATGTAAATTGATAATTGTTTGTGACTTGATTTTTTTAATGCTAAATAAAAGGAATAAAACTTTTAGCATTTGTGTTGGCAGGCCCAAACCCAAACTTTCCCATATTCGTTATCGTAGTTTGTATTCACGTGCGTCTGTGTGTCTGAAGCACCAAATCGGTGTGAGCGCAGTTGTGAGCCTGGAAACTGGCAAATAATTGTTTGTCCAGAAGAGTTTTTTGGAGTAGAATTGAGATTCAAATTGTCGTAAAACAGTCTGTCCTTACTCTTCCCAGCACTCTGTGAATCAACTATTTACTTCTAAAACCCTTAATATCACATAGCCTTTTCCATCATTCTCCACTCTAAACTGGACCACTATTTCCAAGACTCTTCCTCTCAAATAAATTTACGACAGCGGGGTGAAGGAGAAAAGGTGTCTATATCTCTCACTCATCTGTTGTTTGGACACTTTGATCGTTCGTGTCTTATGGTAATTAGTTTGTTTATATGTGTCGACAATCACATGATAAGCTTTGTTTGTATACTCGAAAGTCTGTGTAGTGTTCCACGTGTGCTTTGAGAATTTCAACAAATATAATTTAGTCGGACCAGTATTTTATATATAGACATGCGCCTTTGTCTACATTGAACGGGGCGCGCCTCGCCAAAACGAGGCAAAATTTATTTTTAAAAATAGAAAGATAAATATTTTGTTCATGAAACGTTAAGGTAACGATGTGCACGTCAGAAACTGTCGAAGAAATGTATGATTTATTAACTTATCACAACCTATCTTATCATAATCTCTTCATTTAAAAAAGACATCAATCCAGTACTTATAAGTGCTATCGTGCCTTTAAAAGAAATATTTGTACGAATATTTTTTGTATTCATCGAGTGACGTCATATGACATATCACCACTTTATTGACAAGACACGAGGACACATAAGGTAGGACCCAACGATTTATTAGATCTAAAAACTCGTCCAGATATCTATCTATCCCCATATAACACTAAAATGAAATCGATAGGTATTAAAATATGGAAAGAAAAGTGCTAAAGCAAGGTTAATGGTTACAAGGTCTCAAACTATCAATAAAGAAAAATACAAATCATACGCTGATATGGTGCGAACCGATCAAATAACAGAGAAAGAATTACAGGAAATCTTCGCTATTCGCGTGTTCCGTAATCGCGGATTCGCTCATTCGCGCGAGATAAAGTAAGACAGTTTTTGCCATTCGCGCGCACCTCGCGGGTATTCGCAGCCATGAGCAGTAAAAAAATTCCAGCAAGGAGAGGCTGCTTCCTTGTTCTCGCGGCTTTCCTTGTGTCTACACTGTCTTTGTCGAGCATCTTTTCATCCATGTTTTTTGCAGTTTCTCGCTGTTTTTGATTATTTTTGTAATTAAAAAATGGCATTCAAGCATAGTGCAAGTGTGTTGGCAAGTGTGCCTAAGCGCAAGAAGACTGTAATGGGCCTCAGTGATAAAGTATGCGTTTTAGATAAACTTCGTTCTGAGATGTCTGTTTTCAATGTTAGTGCAATTTTCTTTATTTCTTTATTTTAAAAGTTCTGTGTAAATGTTGTCAATGTTTGTTCTCTACGAATTTTGTAATAATGTGTGTGTGTATGTGTGTGTGAGTGAATGAGTGGTGACAGAGTAAGTGAATGGGTGAATGAGTATTGGTACACCAAAAGATTGTCCATTATGGACTATTACAAAGTAAAGAGTGCATAAAATACATTTATAAAATGAACAGTATAATAAATAATCTTTTTTTTAAAGAAGGATATACCAAATGATTACTTTATGGTGAACGGTAGCAATAGTGAATGTTTAACTGGGTCCCGCAGAAACCTAACCCCCTTTTTCCAATAGGATAAATGGTTCCGAATCAGCGGATTTCCGTATTCGCGGGGTTTTCACAGAACCAAGCCCCGTCGAATAGCGAGGATTGACAGAACTAATAGAACAGAAAACAAACAACAAAGAGAGAAAAAACAACACCTCCAACAAGGATAGAAAAGGCAAAATAACAACACGAGATAAGGAATATAAAACAAACAAACTACAATCCAAAACTAGGTAGCGCTATGGAAACGATGAAGAAAATCTAAATATCTCATAAAAAAGCTTGAAACTGTCTCACAACAATACATTTAAAATGGAACTAGTCAGTGAAACAAATCGTCTCGTGTTTCGAAAAACCTAAACATCAAATTATAAAAAGGGAAAACACTGATCCTCCTCGCCAAAGAAACCCAAGAAACAGAATAACACAAGTAGAAAGAATACAAGAAGGAAAAAAAAACATTAAATAAACCTGTAATAGTATTGACGCTAGAAAGGAGAGAAATGTTGAGCCATAGGCTAGCACCCACAGAGATTTACGTGCCACCGACTATGCAATGTTCAAACTGTTAAAGATGCAGGCACACGCGAACAACGTGTAGGAACAGCTCCACATGTTGATACTGTTCTTGAGATCGTACATATGAATAATGCAGCAAGGCCAAAGAAGAAGCACAAGCTACAAATATGTAAACCAGAACAGAAACTGCCATAACTGTTATTGAAACCATAGTGAAAGATACGCCAGATAGAATATAAAGCATTAAGACTATAAAAAAACTAAACAAATTAAGCAAACCAAAGATTCAATACTAAAACAACAGGGAAAAAAGGTCAAGTGATACACAGTGAAACAAACACAATGGAAATAGGAGCTGCAATTTACAACAACAACAACAACAAATTAACAGAAGAAATATAAGAGGATGTCAGATCTGTCAAACAGCATAATAACAAATATATTCCAAAATAGCTGAACTGAAAGCAGAAGAAGATGAGATACTAAATACGGTTAAAACAAGAAAATAAACCACAGTCCGTGGGGAAAGCAAGAAGACATACACAATTAAAAATCAAAACCTAAAAGACATTTAGAAAGAAATAGTTAATAAAATTGTAGACGAATTCAGAAAATTACTCGATTCAGATGACCACAAAATAAGATTTGCAGCAGCTAAAAAAAATAAAATATTGTAGAATTCATAAAAATAGAAGCCACGAGAAAACAAGGTAGTGTAGAAGAACTTGACAAGACACCCAGATGAAAAAAATCTAAAATACGCCAACAACAACTGCAACAACAACAAATGTAACAGCAATCTACTTAGACGAACAAATGAACAGTAATGGACAGTAGAAGCGTCATAATAACACTGCGGGTATGCAGGAGTGCAAAAAAAGGACGGTTTTTAAAATTTTTAAATGTTTTCTTCATTACAAAATCACGAAAGTGTCATGAACTGTTTGTATGTCAGTACGAATGCGTGTCTGGAGTAGATGTATTCATGTAGTTGAAGTGAGTTAATGTTAAACTTGATTGTGTTCACAAATTATAGTAGTAGTCGAGTATTCACGTGTGTGACTGAACTGTTATGAGCGAGGTGGTATCTAAAGACTGGTCGGGGGTGAAAGAGTCATGCATTGTAGCGGACAGTCGAGAGAGATTCTAGTGGGGGAATGTTACGTTGCGTGAGAGTGTCTAATTGTATTATGGAAAGCAGACAGCGCATGTTGCGATACATTGGTTTGATGATGTACGTGATGCATTGCAATACTCTTGTCATTCAAGGCCAAACTGGCAGTCTGCGGATGTTATTTCTGTTGTGCTGAAGATTTTTAATATAAAGACATAGGATATTGTACTTACACGTTCGAGTTTTTTTAGTTACACTAGATGTGAATAACGAGCCATGTCTGTTGCTCGAAGTGTAAGGTCACAATGTATGTCATTGTACTAACACAGCTTAGCACTTGACATTTTGGGGGCTCGTCCGGGATACGATGCTGGAATACGATATGCCACTATTGAGAGAGAAAGTTTTTAGCTATTATTTGAGCTATTTCCAAGCATTCAAGGAATTGTTTAGGATCCCATTTTGTTGAGGAGACGGACCATTGCCCATTGACTTTTCTTAAGTCATCTAGATCTCCAAATTCACGTTTGACAAGGTGGTCGTTGTTGCTACAACAGTTCAGCTTCACAGTTATTCCTATCAGGGTATATTGAATGTAATTGCAGATCCTTTATCGAGATTATGAAAACTTGATTTTGGTAAATGTGTGCTTTTTTCCACCTTTGCCATTGGGATATTTGATACCTTTGCATAATTATTGTTGTGCTGACTGCACTTTGCCTGATTGATTTTTGTATCAACTATATTCATATTGTGTGTTGTGTACCTAGTACAGATATATCGAGTAGATATTCTCCTATACAGGATAATTTTCTGAGATGGGCGTAATGTTGATTGCCTTTTTGTAATTAGAAATGCATCATTCTTGCCAACAGGTTGCTGTTGTATATTTCTAGCAACTAGTTTCTATTGTTTTTTTTCTCAGCATATAATTAAGTGACTATTTGCAGATGTCATCGGTTCACATTTAAGTTGCAATAGATTTTGTCCATACCTGTAATTTTAGGGCGTGGATGGTTGGGTTTCTGATATTTGCCACCCATCCAGTGAAAAATTGTTTTTCACTTGGAAAGTGAGGGGTGGATGACATGAAATGGATGTAGAATGTATGTCAGTACGTATGGTTTGTCTGGAGCTAGATGTATTTATGTAAGCTGAGTTGAACTGAGTTAATTTTAAGCTTGATTGTGTTCACGAATGATAGTAGCAGTCGAGTATTCAAGTGTGTGACTGAGTTGTTATGAGCGAGGTGGTATCTAAGGCCTGGTCGGGGTGAAAGGGTCATGAATTGTAGCGAGCAGTCGAGAGAGATTCGAGTGAAAGAATGTTATGTTGCTTGAGAGTGTCTAATTGTATTATGTAAAGCAGACAGTGCAGGTTGAGATATATTAAGATATAGTGAGATTTTTCCATGCGAACATTGGTTCGATGATGTGCATGATGCATTGTAGTATTCTTGTCATTCACAGCCAAAGTGGCAGTCTTCTGATGTTATTTCTGTTGTGCTGAAGATTTGTGAAATAAAGACATCGGATATCGTACTTACATGTTCGAGTCTATTGAGTTACTATTAGATGTGAATAACGAGCCATGTTTGTTTCTCGAAGTGTAATGTCACAATGTATGTCAATGTACTAACACAGCTTAGCACTAGACAAAGGGATAAGTTGAGATGATGAATTATTCAGAAGATTGTGACTTCGAAAATGATTTGGATAAACAGGAAGGGATATCGGTGAATTCATTGCATGAATAACTGTTTTGAACTGCAGCTGGTCCTCTTTGAAGGGAGTTCGCATCAAAGCATGCATGTGCTCTTCCAGTTATGGTTTCCGTAGCAGTTTGTTTTACATGATGATGTAGCCAGCTGCATGCATATTCTCATTTCCGTCGACTGTTATTGCAGTGCTACAAAGAACAGAATGATTTTTCTTTCTTTGTCTCCTCAGAGGGAACTACACTGGCGATTCTAGTTTAAGTGACATTTCAATTGTTTAAAAACGCTTGAAAACAGAGTCTCATTTTCACTATTGCAATGTGCATCTTGTATAACGTAAACGTAAGGAGCGGAAAACTGAGTCAGAGCTTGGAGCGGAGCTGGAGCAGTCATTAAAAATGCCGGAGCGGAGCTGGAGCAGTCATTAAAAATGCCGGAGCGGAGCTGGAGCAGTCATTAAAAATGCCGGAGTGGAGCTGGAGCAGGGCAATTCTAAAATGTCACTGCTACAAAGCTCAGATTCAGTGGACATTGACAAAACAGCTTGACTGTCTAGCTTTACTTGACAGTTTGGCTCATCTTTTCCAAATCTTAGATAGATGCAAGACAACATAAATGGCTCTGAAACATGGAGAATAACAGCAATAAACCACAGCGACTATGTGACATATTTTATAAATAAATGCCTGAGTAGAATAGAAGAATTGAAATGATGAAAAGAAGTATACAGGTGCCAGTGGGAAAAAAAAGATGAGACTAAAACACTAGCGACTGATAGAGCACAGGTTTAAGAAACCTGTTAATAACATTACAAAGCAGTCCATATTCTGGGATCACTAGGGTAATAGAGGATAGTGGGTATATATTTAAAAACACATGCAAAAGAGAACTGGTAACAGAAAATGCAACTGATTAATAAAACATGAAAAGACCTTGAGCGGTTGGCATACGACAAGAGGACAATACATGAATAATAAATTCGTTGATGGCCTAAGCTCATTTGGAGCTGAAGGGTGATGAATGAATAATATATATTACTAATATAATACACTATATATATATATATATATATATATATATATATATATATATATATATATATATATATCTATATATATATATATATATATATATATATATATATATATATATATATATATATATATATATATATATATATATATATATATATCTTCTTCTTTGATCCTTAGCCGCCGACTGTTAAAGCAGTCTGTGGCCATCACGCCTGGTAGCGTTTTGTAGGGCAGGAACAAGCTGCTTCCACTTTGCTCGGTCGGCGGCCATCCTTCGTGCAGTGCACCAACATTGGTTCATTCTTCGCATCTCAGCCTCAACAGTTCTCCGCCAAGTTGGTCAGTCTCTCTTTCGTTCTCCTTCAAGGGTCCATAGCATAGATGTTCTTGTGATGGCATCTGGATCTCTTCTGAAGACGTGGCCAACCCAACTACAGCGTCCTCCAGCTTTGATGATGTGCATGTTCTCTTGGTTGCTCCGAGTAAGCAGATTGGTGATCGTATTCGGCCAAAAGGTTCTTTAGGCAGATTGTGTGTGTAAAGATTAGACTGATGTTCAGACCCACCTGCTGACTATATTTATTCAGTCTATCTGTTTTTTTTTCTTGAACGCGTTAATGTGAATGTGCGAGTAGTGCAATTTCATCAGCCTATCCCAGATCTTCCAGTGTAGAAAACGTTGTCCACCTTATTCCGGTTGGACTGCCATCTGTTTATGTAAACCCTCTAGTCTCCTTTGATCGTGAACACGGGCATTCTAAAGGAAAACCTGCTAGTGGAACAAAAGTCTTTTGATGTCGGTCAAAGCTCCGGACGAGAAACTCTGGAAGACCGAAACGTAAAGCCTTTTATCTTGATAACTCTAGCTCCTGAATTTCTGTCCCACACAGGAGTGCGAAATAATGCTATTAGAGATCAAGAGCAATCTATGATATATATACTGCAGTTTCTATAACCCAGCCATCAGTCGTCAGTCAAAAGAGTCTAGCGCGCAGTCATAAAACCATTTCTTTTGGATATTGTTTAGAAGTGATTCGTGGAGATTTCATTCTGTATTTTCTGTTAAGAGGAAAATAGTTCTAAGTATTAGAAGTATTTCACGGTGATAGCATTTAAAGTTAAACCCTTATACTACACTTAGATATTTTCTTGCTAGTAAGGCATATTAAATAAAGTAACGCGTAGCGATTTTCATAACCATATATTTAGTAAAATGTTACTCCACTCCACCCGACGGCTACATAACTGGGAGAAAATAATACACGTTATATTTCATTTTCTAATTTTTGTTATTATAGCGCTTTGAACGTAATGTAGAGGTCACCTTTCCCATATATAGTATGAAAACATCCGATCCCTGGCAGGCGATCTCATTAACACATCTGTAAACTCATACGACAATGTGTTTCAGATGTAACAATTTATTACTATCTAAAGTAATCTTGTCATAACAAGTCGGACAGGAAGTAATTAGGTCATCGGTGTCTGTCCAAAATGTGTCACCCAGACAAGTAATCTCTTATCTGTCGCGCACCCTGGCCTTTATCAGTGATTAGCAAATACGCTGGCGATTTGTAGGGCTAATCTGTATTCTGATCTCGGCTACACCCGCGAGTAAAATCGATAACAAACAGACATCCCGACTTATCCCAGAGAGGGGTGTAAGAAGGAAAATACCCAATATCTGCTACACATAGCAGAGAAAGAAAGAAAGTGCGACAATTGAAACCACGCAATAAAAATCAGTACAAAAATGTAACTGATACTGTCGAAGTGAAAGAGAGATCGAGAAGAGGTCTCTCCATTCTGTCACATTCCCAGCGAACTCTGGGTCGTCCCGAATGTCTGGATCCCTGGCTCTTGGTTTCCCATATTTATCGTGGTAGCCGATCTTCTCCAATTCTGCAGACATGGCCACACTATCGTAATTGGGACTGTTCCACTCGGGTCGGCAGGGACTGTGTTTTGAGGTTATGACGAAACATTTGGTTGTGGCCTATGTCTTGTCTTGTTATTTCAACCACCTGTCTGTGATACCTCATTATGTTTCAGAAACACACAATAGAACTCCATTGGCATTTGAGTTAAAGAGTGTTACATTTGAAGTTGAATCTGAGTTCTTTTCTTCTTCTTCTTTCGTTCGCTTGAAGTATATTATGTATATTTGCAATGTTGTTTCTTGTATAAACTTCACTGTCTTTTGTAGTTCATACAGAGGTCCGTATAGTTTTGCTTCCAGTGTTGTTTCTCTGGGCCAGTGGGTTTGCCTCAAAATATCATATTCGGGGCAGTCTTGAAGTATGTGCTCTGCAGTCTGGGGTGCCCGTACACATGGCTGAATTGCCAATCTTAAATTTTTTATACATGTGGCTGCGGAGTCGGTTGTGTCCTGTTCTGAGGCGCAGAATGACAATTTGTTCGGACCTGTTCATAGCTTGGTAATCGTCCTGCGTTGGTGTTGGTGGCTTTCTGATTGATTTTTCATCTTTTTCTTCTGATGGTACGTAACTGGTACATCAGGTGCTCGTCTGCAGCACCTTCTTTAGCCAGTCGGTCTGCTCTCTCGTTTCCTGGTATTTAACAGTGAGGCGGTATACACTGCATGGCGACCTTGTGCTGGTTGCACAGTTCAGACAGTTCTTTTGATTTTGATGTCCATATATTTCTTAATGCAGTGGATTCCTCTTGTCGTTTGTATCCTTATTTTGATATTAATGTCTGTTCCCTCAACTATGTTTATATTGCTGTCAAAATCTGTAAAAGTCCACATTTTGAGGACTGTTTCTTCAAGTTTGTTTAGCTTTCATTTAACTCATTAATTATCATAATCTTTGACTTTTCCTGGTGTATTTTCAGACTCACGCTGCTATGACCTCTCATCACGTTGTCGTATTTTATCTTTCATCTTGTTACGGTTAAGGGACAGAAGAGCCATGTCATCGGTTAAATCTAGATCGTCTAGCTCAGTGTTTCTTAACGGGGGCGGTACCGCCCCCTGGGGGGCGTTTTCAAGATGTCTGGGGGCGTTCTGATGGGTCGCAACGATTGGGGGTCGCTACTTCCATTCAGGGGGGCGTTGTGTATATTTTTACAAGAATCAATATGAAACAATTCATCATCATCATGTGACGTATTCTTTCCAGAACGTTGTCTCCATTACAGCTGCTCTGAACGCATCACGATTCTGGGCAAGTCGACCTGCATCAGCCAAAGACAAGTTCAGACTCTCTGTGATGTCCTGGGTCCACCGTCGTCTAGGTCGACCCCTTCCCCTTTTTCCAGGGACCATGCCTTCCATCACTGTTTTTTCCAGGCTATTATGTCTTTTTATATGACCGAAAAAATTTCAGCTTCCTTATTGCGATGGTATTTAGGAGCCAATGTTCCTGTACGTTTAGTGAGTGCAGTACTTCTCTGTTGGTCTTTTTTTTTCTGTCCAGGGTATTCTCAACATCCTTCTGTAGCATTTCATTTCAAATGATGTAATCTTTTTTGCAACTGTTTTATTGAGTGTCCAAGTCTCGCAGCCGTATGTTGCCACTGGGAATATACATGCTCTGATCAGTTGTAACTTTGTTTCTTTGCTTGTGCCTTGCCATAGGTTTTTCATCTGTATTAGTTTATGTGAAGCAATTGCAAGTCTTCTTTTAATTTCTACTGCACAGTCGCCAGAGCTGTTGATGATTGATCCTAAGTATTCGAATTCATTAACACTTTCCAGTTCTTCGTTATCAATTTTAATTTCTGGTTTGGTCTTTACTTTGTCTGTTGTCAATACTTTAGTCTTCTTGGTGTTTAGGTATAGATTCTGGGCCTCGCTGATGAAACAATTACAAAAGATATTTCCCTTCGCATAGCTTGTAACACGATAGTTTTTATTTGCCCTGCGTCCCATGGAGTGTTTCAAGGATTCCAAACGCAAAATTTTAGTACCTGAGATGTTACCATTGTCAGGAGACAGTATAGTTTTTGGATTCAATCAAAGAAGAATTTAGCATCGAAAGAGAAGTATTGCGAAACGATGTAGCCTATCTTTCAGATATATTTGAAAAGTTAAATGAGGTTCTTCTTAAGCTACAAGGAAATTAGATCAGTCTGATTAAAGTGAAAGGAATTATCATGGGGTTCATCAACAAATTGACATTATATAACAACAGGCTTAAAGATTCCGATTTAGAGGTTTATTGCAGTCATTTTGACGCTATTAAAAATGATATGAGCATAAGATTTAAAGACTTGCAAGAACTAATAATACCGGATTGGGTGATTAATCCGTTTGAATCAGACGTGGAACAAGTTAGTCAACATTTACAAGAAGAATTAATTGAGCTACAAAATGACTTCGAGGTAAAAGCACGATTCAGTCACACACATTATGAAAAATTCTCGATCCAGCAGAGGCTTGCGTATCCCGTTCTTTGGCGTGAAACTAAATTGCTAATTACAGCATTCCCAACGTCGTATTTGGTGGAGAAGAGGTTCAGTGCAGTAGTGTTGCTACTTCAAAAGCAACGAAACCGACTGCAGATTTGTAACAGAGGATTTTTAACAAACTTAGAACCAAATATTACAAAACTGGCTGAGTCACACCAAGCGCAAGGATCTCAAAAAGCTTCATTAGTAAGTGAATTTTTATATAATTATATCATTATTATCAACTAATAATTTTTTAAATTCTTTTTCATGTTTAAAGTGGTTACATAAGGAGAATCTTAAATATTCAGATTTGAAGATAGATATGCAGTCATTTAGGCGTTATTAAAATGATACGATTATGATAGTTATAGAGTTATAAGAACTAATTTTATATCATTTGCTCCGCCAATTTTTAATTCAAGAATAATGAACTTGTGGTGTATATCATTCCGTACTTAAACACATATTTAATATAACTATGCTTTTATAAATGTGCTTTCTCTCTTTCTTTATATTATAAGAAAAGATAACTCATTAACTGCATTGCTTTTTTAAAAGTATGGTGGAATATATGTATATGTGTGTGTGTTTGTGTATACACGATAAAGAGCAAGGGGGTGCTGAAAGGGTGGGGGGGTGGCTTTTTAAAATATTAGTTGTCAAAAGGGGGCGTTGCTACTATCAGGGTTGAGAAACACTGGTCTAGCTGTTGTGTCAGAGCCCATTGCGTTCCGGATCTGTAGGTTGATGTCTTTCATTTTAACCCGATATAAAGCCAGTGTTTTTATTTTTTTAATTGATATGTAACATTTTTCGACTATTTCTTTTTATCCATAACTTTAACAACTGAAAATCATATATTCCAGCGCATTAAATGTTCATCTTGCCTTATGCTGTCATGTTTTATCACGGTTTGGATTTTCACTTTATATTTTGTAATTTCTTTCCATAATTCACTTTTGTCAGGCAAGTGTAAATTAATGTTATCTTCTCTAATCATGTTAAAAGTACGAAATAAAATATCGTTACATTCATGATTAACACGAGTGATAAATCAGAATCAATCAATCAATTTCCTTTAGCTCCCCATGGAGAATAGGCCTTCAACAAACACATGACACTTCTTCCCGTCGTGTGCTATTAGCTCTTTCTATATCTTCCTCTGCATTTTCACTTCTGTCCCCAGTTTTCGTCTCCATATAACTTGGGGTCTACGTCTAAATCAGTTTACTTAGAATAAAGCTTGGGGTCTACGTCTAAATCAGTTTACTTAGAATAAAACTTTGTTCAAAATATATATTTCAGTTATTGGTAATTGGGGAGCCGCGGTAGCATAGTGGTTAGTGCACTGGCTTCCTAGCTTAGTGGTCTATGGTTCGATCCCCAGATGAAGTGGGATTTTTTTTAGGCCGCAAACGGCTCCTGGGTCGACCCAGCCCCAATTGGGTACTAGAGCAACTTTTGGTAAGGTTAAGGCGGCCGGCGTGATGCTGACCACATCACTCCTAGTGTGCCGATGGTCATGAAAATATGGGCCTAACACTTTATTCTCAATGTGCCTCATGGGCGTGTAACGGGATCCTTTTCCTTTTCCCTTATTGGTAATATAATAGTATATGTACATTGGTAATATAATAGTATATGCACATTGGTAATATAATAGTATATGCACATTGGTAATACAATAGTATATGCACATTGGTAATATAATAGTATATGCACATTGGTAATATAATAGTATATGCACATTGGTAATATAATAGTATATGCACATTGGTAATATAATAGTATATGCACATTGGTAATATAATAGTATATGCACATTGGTAATATAATAGTATATGCACATTGGTAATACAATAGTATATGCACATTTGTAATATAATAGTATATGCACATTGGTAATATAATATTATATGCACATTGGTAATATAATAGTATATGCACATTGGTAATATAATAGTATATGCACATTGGTAATACAATAGTATATGCACATTGGTAATATAATAATATATGCACATTGGTAATATAATAGTATATGTACATTGGTAATATAACAGTATATGCACATTACTTTTCAATCTTTTCTTTGCTTTGTGGTTTTGTCATTTGGAAATCTAAGAAGCGTACCAAATTATTCTGAATAAATTAATCACTTCAGATGGATATCAGGTACGGAATTTTATCACAGGAAATCCATTCAAAACAATCTAAAACTAAGAATATAACTAATATGGGATAATTACGGCACATCAAATGGAATAATCAGTACATTGGAAATATTTTAGATTTTTAAGATTCTACCCGCAGAGTCTACAAAGGCAAACTCTTGGAACCTTTATGAAATAAATAAAATAAAAACTGTGGTCAAACAAGGATGCTTGCTCTGAGACGCGATCATCCTCAATGTTATCGACTAAGTAAAAGACAAAGCATTACAAGGATGAAAAGCATGAGTATAATGAGAAACAATTAGAGGATGTTGATGTTTCGAATAACGTTTTCTACTATATAAACAAGACATGTAGGAAAAGGCGAATACAATAACAGTAGAGCATCAAAGACCTCGTGAAGTTGCCGGAGGTCTCTAATGAGACATAGAAAGAGAATGACTACTTCACCCTCAAGCATGTCGTACAAGGCGACTAATATGAAGTTTTGAACGGGGCTGGCAACCTCATGTCAAACATATTATCACAAAAACCACTGTTCTAAGAGCTTGGTACAACTTTCTGCAAAAGAACGAACGAACGAACGAACTTTATTTTCAAAGGGTTGAGAATTGGGCACAGAAATTATGTGAGGACAGCAAACTATAAGTCAGAAGAGTTCAGGACCACCACTGGTGTAAGACAAGGCGATATCCTGTCACCCTATCTTTTTATACATCTTGTCGTAAATTTATTTTGAGAGAAAGAGTCTTAGAAATAGTAGTCCGGTTTAGAGTGTAGAATGATGGTGAAAAGCTCAGTGATAGAAATGTAGAGAGTAAATAGTTGCTTCACAGGGTGCTGGAGGAGAGTAAAGACAGACTTATTTACGACAAATCGTTTCTCTCAATCTACTCTTCAGGCTCTACTGGTCAAACAATTATTTGCCAGTTTCCAGACACACACCTGCTCTCACACCGATTTGGTGCTTCAAACACACAGACGACGTGGATACAACTATCTTAAACAAATAGGGGAAATTTTATGGGCTTTGGGTAGTCCAACACAGTAACGATTAAGTTTATGTTGTTTATTAAAGTTAAAAAGACAATCACTAAAATAATCATTTGTTTACAGCAAGAATTATCAAAATTACAGAAAAATGCAAATAACAAGTTAGGGAGGGGGTGAAGAAGATTGGTATCGACTAAGCCCGTCCCGCTTATTAGACAAAGATAAACCCAGTCCAAAGATAGATAGTTATCAGGAACTTAGGTAAGTTAACCTAACAGTAAAGTTAATTACTCTGAAAAGAGGTGTTACAAAATTAGGTATGGGTGGTAGAAAGAATCCCGTTCTTCCTAATTGTTCTTCCCTTTACTAAGCAAATGAAAAGGAGGGGGTTTTAAACAGAGTTAACAAATTATCAACTATCCCACTTAAGGAACAATGTAAGGTATACAGAAAAGATATATATTACCAGGTAAGCAAGTTAACAAAATGGTTACACAAAAGATTTAATTTCCTGTCATTCATACACGCGCTAGTAAAGGCCTTCACTCATCTTGCTCTCACTTACCGATTGTGAAAAAATCTGGCACTCCATAGAATAACACAACAGCAGTTACACCTCAAACTAAATGTATGAGTGTTTGTTCAAGTTCCAGCCCCAGATTAGCGGGTAGGCGGTCAGCACATAAAAAAAGATCCCGTAATCGCTGGAAAATGAATCTGTAATTGTGTCTCCTTTCTTAATAACAGTTTCTATGGGAGGGCACGGTCTCTGATACCGGGGTGAGGATGGTGTGGTCTATTTGACTTTGCCGCTGATAATAAAAATTCTTACGCGTGCTGATACATATTATCCGTGAGGTATGGTTTAAGTCCAGGGAGAAAACTAGTCACATCACTGTTCGGTAAATAGGTATTCTCTCTCTGTGTCAGTAAACTAACAAGAAACTCGGGCCAGTGTTCTTCTTCCCGTTACAACTTAATTTGCTTGATGGTGTGTTAAATTTGTCTTTGGGTGTGCTTTCTTTGCTAAAAGTTAGATAGCGGAATTCCAAACATAGAACCGCCTCAAAGATTAAAAATTTACACAGTCTCAACAAGTTCTGAGTCAGGGGGACTCTACACACTGTTTATGCTTTGCTTTGCTTAGATTGATTTGCTTTATTGCTTTCTTAATGCTGGGATCGCACAGGTTACGATCACTCTGTATGAAAGAACAAAGACATGTAATATACCGAAAAACAAATAACCTTCTAAAGCGCGATGAATTTCCCGTTAAGACTATTTTATATACGCTCGCGTATTTAATTATGTATTTAATAAAACACTGCGCGAGTTTTAGTGGTTAAAACACACGTCTATAAATATAGGACTTAACTAAATTTATTAATTATAAATTCCTTCGCGACTTTAAAAGTTAATTTAAGCATTTAACATCTATTATCTTTTGGAAATAATATAGCAGGTATATCATTACATTTACTTACTTACTTACTTACATAGTCGTTCCCCTTCTACCGTGAGGTGTAGAGGTTTGGAAGAGAGAGCGCCAGAAGCGGTATACAGCCATCTTCGTTTTCTTACCAACCTCTCTCTTGCTGAGGAATCCTCGATTTATGGCCTGAAAAAGTCTCCCAGCTGCTGCTTTTCGAGTGGCCAACTCTTCTTTGATGCCTCCCTTTCGGTCTATAATAGCTCCGAGGTATTTAAAGTGGTCGACCTGCTACAGGACCTGTTCTCCCAGCTTAATCTGATGTTTTCTTTCTTCTCGTGATATCACCATGGATTTTGTTTTAGAGCTACTTATGACTAGCCCTCTCTTCTCCAGCTCTTCCTTCCAGACTTGCAGGTTGAATTGGAGATGTGCCTCTGATTTAGCAAACAGGGCAACATCATCAGCAAATGCCAGCTCCGAAATATAGACCTGTCTCATCTTCCAGTACCCCACTGAATACTTTCTTGTTCTCTCCTTACATGCCTTGATGACATCGTCCATAAAGAGTATGAAGAGGTAAGGTGATAGGATATCGCCTTGTCTTACACCAGTGGTGGTCCTGAACTCTTCTGACTTATGGTTTGCTGTCCTCACATAATTTCTGCAAGACTTGTAGAAGCTCTGTATAGCATAAATCAGAGGTGCTGGAATATTCTTCCTTGCCAAACAGTCCCAAAGTTTGCTCCAGGGGACCCTGTCAAACGCCTTTTCCAGATCTATGAAACAAAGATGGATCTCACTCTTATACTCAAGGGCCTTTTCACTCAGCTGTCTGAGTGTGAAGATTAGGTCTTGAGTACTTCGGTTTGCTCGGAATCCGCACTGGACCTCATCCAATTGTTGCTCAGCTAGGCGTCGGAGACTCTGCTCTAGGATTCTAGAGTAGATTTTACCAGGGACACTGAGAAGGGATATGCCTCTATGGTTTCCACACTGTCGATTGTCACCCTTTTTGAAAATTGGTGTTATGATGGCAATCTCCCAATCCTTTGGTATGGTCTTGTTGTACCACGCTGCCTGTAAAACCCTTAAGAGTAATAGGTCGCCTGATGCTCCCATGAACTTAACCATTTCTGGTGTTATACCATCATGCCCTGCTGCTTTGCCCATCTTGATTTTCTCCAGTGCTGCCTTGTTACGGTAGTTTAATTGGCATTGTCTGCTAGAGGTTAGCAGCATGCGATTTTAGGGGTTACAACGTTTAATGTAATGTAAAAATATTATTAGCCTATTGAACGCTGTGACGTTTCAGCGTTGGTAGTCACGCACCGTGACCAAGAGACGGGACCCTTTCTTGAATGACCGTCGAACTGAGAAGACGTGTCCTTGTAGTCTTATAGTGTCGGGCATGGAGTGCCACACAGTTATATTGTATTTTATTATGGACATGGGTCAGTCCACTGTTATGATGAAGAAGGATGAATGTTACAGGTTAGTAATTGACTAAACCTAGTCGAGATGAATTAACAGTCCGTTTTAGTTATATTAGTGCCAGACGCATAATCTCACTGTCGGTCGTTGGGATCACCAACCACGCGTGCATATAGTTATGTCGTTCTGCCTACAGTAATTCAGATTTACGGGACAAAGGACTGATATGCAAAGATAGCTAATTCAATATAGGATTCTAAATTATATATGTGATGTATTCATGATCAACGTATGATGTCTGAAAATGTGTCATAAATTGTTTGGACTCAAAAGGGACTTATCACATTCATTGAGGTTGACTAGTTCCAACAGTTGTGATAGTCACAAGATTTTACACCCATCTTCGCGTAATACACCATCAAGCACGATATAGAAATAAAATGAATGAATTGATGCACTGGCCAATGGAAGTGGAAGCTTCCTTCGTTTCAATAAAAATCTTCAACGGTCACACATTTAAACAGAGGAGGTTTTGCAACAGTGGTGACATTATATATATATAAGAAGAAGAAGAAACACAACAACCCCCTCCTCGCAACAGTGGTGGCCAGTGTGGGGATCGAAAGAACACAAAAAAAAAACGGAAATTTTTTTTTTTATTGAACTCCGAAGGAATTGTTTACTTTCAATGAACAATCACGTGATATGCTAAAACGTGACCTATGATGCAGATGCATAGTTACACAAAGCTGACGTCATACTATTGTGCGTACATGCCAACAGATCAAACGACAACCTTCAACGTGAACATAGTTTGATGAATTTGATCAAGAAATGGACAATCTTTAGATACCAACGAGGAGCAGATAATGTTAAGACATTTGTTTTAATCCGTTGATGAACTTGGCATCGCCGGAGCATTTAAAAGATAAGTTTAATTGTGACTATTGTCTGTCATAAACCACACACAGTACTAAGTCCATTTCGTCTGTACGGGCATGTCTATTCTATGTTTCATATATATATGTTATCTCTGTTTTCACCGTTTGTGTTGTTCCTAATTCGTGGGAATGGTTGGGCGGCGAATTGAAATCAATTCTATGGCTCTCTGGATGCCACGAACTGATTTTAATTGTTCTTAAGGCCGTTAGTTAATTGCATTTAACGAAGAACCCATCGACGACTTTCCGGTGATTTTGTCCGTTCGAATTTGCAATTAATTGACCTTACATGTTAGGTGTCTAGTCTAGTAATAACTGGGGTATTCTAGTGTATTTAGTTCTAATTTTTATTCATTTCTGTAGTTATGTTTGTAATCTATCGTGTTTTTTCTGATCTGACTATCATTTCGTTTATATATTTGTATAACCGTTAATGAGTCCATGTATACGTCACTAATTTTTGTGTACGCAGGTTAATTTTCTATTCAGTTCACTCTATGATCTCTCACTTCCGGTTTGTTCTACTTAGTTATAAATGCATTTTTATTGTAAAAATGTCTTTGTCGTATTGTAATACTGTTCGGTAATCCTTGGTTAACAAATTGTGTTGTTTGTCTTCATCTCATCCATTTATAATTTAATATTAATACTATAATTTATTCATTAATAAGAGTGTAGATGAATATGATTAAATTTTTATGAATTTTAAGGAGGAATTAGGGACTTTGCACCAATTTGCAGTGGTGGTCCAAGAAATGGGCAATGCACTTTATAGGTCATGATTATGGCATAATATACAATGATTAATTATTATAAATTTATAACATATTAAGACATATTAAATGTTAATTAGTACACTTTCTCAGTACTACAGTGTGGACTTAGTAACTATTAAAGATTAAATAACCTAATTATTTAGGGATAATACCCATAATTATTGAATACTAATATTAAGTGCATGATATAATTTCACCATCTTAAATAAATAAATATCATAACTATTTATGATAGATGTTAGTGGGTATATATATAATATTTTTACAAAATATTATAGATTTGTGGAACTTATAAATAACAGTACAAGAATATTGCAATTTCTTGTATTGATTATTCATTCGTTGAGTAATTACAAATATCTACATAGATTCTATTGGTGATTACTAGACATTAGTGATTGAATACTTAAATAAATTAACGTCAAGAATGCTTACCTTGGATCATTTCATTAAAATTGGAAAAGATTGTAATAAAAAGGGAGATGCACTCCTGGAATTTGCGGAACAACAACTTGCAAAATATAAGGCAGAGATGGAAGAACTTGAAAGAAAAGAGGCGGAAAAGAAAGCTATTGCTAAGGCAGAGATGGAAGAACTTGAAAGAAAAAAGGCGGAAAAGAAAGAAGAATTAAGACGAGAAGAAGAAGAAAGAAAGGTGGCAAGAGATGAAATCCTACGGATTGAAGAAGAGAATAAATTAAAACGACAGGAAATCGTACTGCAGCAAGAAATGGAATTGCAACGGCTTAAATTGGAAACAGCAAAACTTCAGTCGCAAGGTGCTGCAGCAAGCCAAAATGATAATGCTCAATCTGGATCTTCATCCAACCGACTTAAGGGCAATTATTACTTTAAGCTACCGCCGTTCAAGTTACACGTTGACGATTTGTCATCATGGCTATCGCGCTTTGAGGATATATGCAAGGTCAATAACCTTGACAAAACTGCATGGGCACTTAAACTCAAGGAATTTCTGGATGGCGAACCTGCAAGTGCAGCACAAAATATTATCCGACATTAGCCACAGACTATGAGGCCATTAAGACTTTGTTATTGCGTCGGTTCCACTTGAACTAAGAGGCATGTAGATTACGTTTCAAAAGTTTGTTGCCAGATAATAATAAAGACTTTACAGGTTTTATTGCTAACATACGCAATACTTTTAACAGATGGGTTGAACTGGCAGGTGTCAACAAATCTTACGACAAGTTAGTTGATTTGTTATTAAGGGATAAAGTGTTATCTTCTGTCAGCCCACCGTTCTTTGCCTATCTGCAAGAACGTAAACCAGATACTATTGATGAG
This sequence comes from Oreohelix idahoensis, assembly GCA_024509875.1. Taxonomy (NCBI): domain Eukaryota; kingdom Metazoa; phylum Mollusca; class Gastropoda; order Stylommatophora; family Oreohelicidae; genus Oreohelix; species Oreohelix idahoensis. The sequence continues at coordinate 782,601 of JAMPIV010009994.1, forward strand.
TTGGAAAAAATTTCATTAAATTACTGCACTGCGCATCCGAATGCAAACATTTCTAGCTCGTTGATAAGAGAACCTCTTCCTGTAGCCTCCAATATGGCATATCACAGTAATAACAAACCAAGAACACACAGTGTAGACAGAAGTAGGTTCAAAGGAAACTATGACATTAATTTTCATAAGGGACGTAATAGTTTTAACAATGACTTTAATAGAGGAAGACCACAAAATAGAAATTATTCACCTCAGTCCAGATACAACAATAATCCACGTAACTCAAGTTATAATCGGTCATATAAATATAATAATGGTAACAATTGGAACAACAACAATAATTATAGCTCGAGACATCGAGATAACAGTTACAATAGGGGACAACGGGATAATTGAACTGATTATTCTCGTCATCGTTCTCATTCTCGTAGATCGACAAATTATAATCATAATACAGGGGCAGCCGTTACGAATGCTACAACACCTGGGGTTCAGAGTTCACCTACTAATAACAGAATACAGTCTTCGTCTACATGTTATGCAATGAATTATAACGTGGCAAATAGTTGCCCAGAATGTAATCTTATATTTCAGAAGGCAAAAGAGACGGTTCTGAACTGCGGACACATTCTCCCAGAAGTCAGTCTGGCAGTCAATGACGGAACAGGCTCGCTGATCTTCAACAGAGGAAAAGTTAATGGATCCATCGTCTCAGTTTTAAGAGATTCTGGATCGACAACGATCGGAATCCGTCAGTCACTTGTTCATCCTAATTGTGCAACTGGAGAACATGTCAGGTGCATGACTTTTGGGGGAACAATAGAATGTTATCCAACTGCTATTATACATATTAATACACCTTTTTTCACAGGCAACGTTAAAGCATGCATGTTAAGGAACCCAATTGCCGACCTTATGGTGGGATGCATACATGGAAGTAAGGATTGCACACCAGAAGAGATTATTGAATGGGAAAAAAAATAATCTATGCATCGGAAATGCAGTAATAACCAGAGCACAGACGAAACAATTAGAGACTATGGACACTGAAAAAATGGAAACAGACAAACATGAAAATATTGAGGTTCATTCTTCGATTGACCGAGCATCCTTTGCTGCAAAACAGAAGGAAGACAGATCATTAAAAAAAATTTTTGCACTGGTCAACAAAGTTGACAATCTTGCTATGAACAATAATAATAATCATTGGTTTATTTTTAAAAATGACATATTATTAAGATGTTTTATGGATAAAACTCAAGTAAGACAACAAGTCATGGTACCTTTTGCTTTTAGACGGTACATACTTCAACACGCACATGATTCTAAGTGCGCAGGTCACATGGGATGTACTCGGACACGTTCTCGAGTATTATCTTCTTTTTTTGGCCGGGAGTATCACGAGATATTTCACAGTACGTACGCTCCTGTACGATATGCCAGGAAGTGAAAGCACGAGGAGCCTTTCACACGGCGCCTATTCAGGCTTGTGACATATCTGTGAGACCCTTTGACAAGATGGCCATTGATATTATTGGCCCACTTTTACCATCAGCCAGAGGACATAGATTTGTTCTCACTTGCATCGATTTATGCACACGATGGCCAGAAGCCATCCCATTGAAAACCACCACCACCACAGATGTAGCTGATGCACTACACCTGATCTTTTCTAGAGTAGGTTTTCCTAGGAAGCTTTTATCAGATCATGGATCTCAATTTATATCTGAGACTATGACAGAAGTAATGAAGACTTGGAATATAGATAGAAATCTGAGCAGCATTTATCACCCAATGAGTAATGGTGCAGTAGAAAGACTTAACCGCACACTCAAACAAATGTTACATAAAGTTACAGTTAATTATACACAGGACTGGGACAGAGTACTCCCAGCCGTGTTATTCGCTTATCGAGAGGTGCCACATGAACAAACTGGCTTCTCTCCATTTCAATTAGTCTTTGGCGCTCCACCAAGAGGTCCTATGGGACTAATAAAAGACTTATTGATTGACTCCGAGATGACTCAGGATACCCAGTCATCCTATGAGTATGTAATTAATCTCCGGAATAACATTATTGATGCCTGCAAAACGGCAACAGCTTCATCTGAGGCTGCTAAAGCGAAAGCTAGAACTTTCCAAAACAGTAGTAGACGATTACGTCAATTATTTCCAGGAGATCAAGCTTATGTGTTATTGCCACATAACGATAATAAACTACTCATCTCGTGGAATGGTCCATACCAGGTTATCAATAAGATTTCTGATGTTGATTATGTCCTGGACATTAAGGGACATCACAAAATATTTCACATAAATATGCTCAAACAATTTCATACTCGTCCTGAACATCTACAAGCTATTTTTCATGAACTAGATGACACTTTCGTACCTACATGTCACTATTCTAATTTGTCTGTTATCCAGGAAGAAGAATCTTCTTTTACTGAGGTACAGTTGGCATTACCTGTACCTGTAGTACAACCTACTGAATCTTGGCGGGACGTAACCATCTCTTCGTCGGTTACACCGCAACAGCATCAACAGATTGCTGAACTTCTACAATCTTATCCAGATGTGTTGACCGACGTTCCAGGTCGCACATCAGTTATTAGTCATGACATCACTCTTAACGATGATACTCCAATTCGGGTACATCCATATTCTGTTCCTCTACACTTTCTTACTAAAACTACTAAGGAACTTGAACAGATGTTATCTTTAGGAATTATTGAAACTAGTAATTCCCCATTTTCTTCTCCATTAGTTATTGTCCGAAAGAAGGACAATAACATTAGACTATGCGTCGACTATAGAAAATTAAATGCACAAACTATAGTTGATAGCGAACCACATCCACTTCTCGACGACTTACTGCCACGTCTATCTACCGCAACTATATTCACTAAGATAGACTTAACTAAAGGTTATTGGCAGATACCACTAACCGAAAAAGCTAAATACTACACAGTGTTCTCCACTCCGCAAGGTCTATACCAGTGGAATGTTATGCCTTTTGGGCTTGTTAACGCTCCAGCTACCTTTGTTCGCATGATGCGACACATTTTTTCAGGTACACCAGACATCATTACATGCATAGACGACATGTGCTTATTTAGTTCATCATTTGAGGAACATTTTTCGGGTCTTGAATACGTTTTGGACACATTAAGAATGAATAATTTAACTGCTAAACCCACAAAATTACAAGTAGCGTTTCATGAAATAACTTTTTTGGGACACATCATTGGAGCAGGATATATCCAAACACTACCTAGTACGGTTTCTAAAATTTTAAACGTTTCCGTTCCTCAAACGAAGAAACAGGTTAGAAGCTTGTTAGGTCTAGTCCAATATTACAGCAGATTCGTACCTAACTTGTCATCTATCACGGCTGTTTTATCATCTTTATTAAAAAAGGACATGCCAGTGAAGGTGTCATGGACTGGTGAGTGTAATAAAGTATTCCTTAATATTATTGATATTTTTTCAAACCCACCAATTTTGAGACTACCTGATGCTTCCAAAAAGTTTATTCTCCGCACAGATGCGAGTAATTACGGAATTGGCGCATGTTTGCTCCAATATCAGGACGACATCCTCCATCCATCCTTGTATGTCTCACGGAAACTGAAACCGCCAGAGGTGAAATACTCCACTGTCGACCGCGAATTGTTGGCAGTGGTATGGGCGATAACAACATTGGAGAAATTTCTGCTGGGAGCCCCATTCGTGGTTCAGACAGATCAGAAAGCCGTAGCATCACTACGACAGGCGAATCATAAAAGTCCAAAGCTCACCAGATTCGCTATTCTCCTTCAGCCTTTTGATTTCTCCATCGAGTACATTACAGGATCAGAGAACGTCTTGGCAGATACTCTCTCTAGAAACCCTTCTGATGTCGAGTCATGAACAATAATAACGTCGCAGAAACTTACCCAAAAGACATAGCACTATCGTTGCTTTTCGACATAGAAAGGAACCATTGCCTACAATACACGTATCTGTAGTGAAATTGACAGAGATACAACGGTAAAATATCTCCAAAGATAACATTTAAGGATAAAAACATAATGCGTAGGCTGCGAATAGTACATGATCGCCTAGACCGCGGGTCATCATCCTCCATAATAATTGACTTGCTAGACAGGAGGGGAACGGCGGATCAAAAAGGAAAAAAATATGACTGGAAAGATTGCGTGAGACTAGAAAGGCTAAGGAGACGCAATTGGGGGGGAAACGGAGAAAAGTCACGTTTCCCAAGTTGACATAAAAAGTAAGCAACTCGACAGAAGGGACCATAGATATGTTACGCCACAGTCATTTGTTGGACGCTTTTGCGCGATACCAAGGCCTTGATTTGAATTCAGCGGCTAAACGCAGATGTTAGGAATATTACAAAAATTAAAAAGTACTTTTTTCTTAATATTAATGTTAGGAATATAAAAATTAGCTGGCCGGATGGCCTATTCTGAGCAGTGAACTAATATGTTCTTAATTTTACAGACGGATAGATAATATTGAAGATAATGACAAAAGACAGTGTTGTTCACATCATCGACAGACTGTATTGAATCTAAAAGTGTCGCTAATTGCACAAAAAAACACGACTTTGGGACGCAGGTGTTCAAATTTACTTAGTATGGAGGAGAGGGTTTTTGGGTGGTAGCTGTGTCTAAATATAACTTTTAACGAAAAAATTTTGGAGGGGAGAGAAAGGTTGGTTCAAAAATCAAGTACATTTTTTGTAGAAACACAAGTAGAGACGGACAGACTAACAGATAAACATCCATACTTGACTGAAGCATGACTGAAATGACTTTAGTGTAGGAAATTTGAAATTCAAATAAACCTAGGCAGTGATTGGCCACAGACAAGCATATTGTCGGCGCTTAGACGCGGATTTGGGGTCATTTCTCAATAGTTGTTCAGTGAGAGACACAGATTTTAAAGTGTGGTGATTTCCATATGAAAGAAAGTGTAATAAATTTAGGGACGCCATACTATAGCCAGCAGCTCAGCTGAGTTTTGCTAGCAGTTCTGTGTTATTTATTCATAATCTGGTAAGATTGAAATTATTTCCTTATATATTTTGAATATTGTTTCATGTTCGAGTGATTTGATACTGCCATATCGAAATCTAGCCTTACAAACAAGTAGGGATTTGCTCTAGACCCCCCGCCCTAGTCAGGGTCTAGGGACCAACAATGTACATAAACTCCAGCAAGGATTATGCAAGACAGATCAAGTGTTGAGAATAATGAAACATATTACCTATCCTCTTTTAGGGCAGACAACTAATAAATATTTTTCAGAACCTATAGTCTGGGAGGATCTATCTGATGTAAAACCACCATGGTAAATGTGCTGTTTGGTCAGAGAGATCTGACCTGTCTGTATGATGTGGTTGTTGTGTCAGTGTTGTGTCCAGACGTGGGTAGAGAATAGATTTTGACACATGGCCCATACTTTGATTGCAGAGCTGTGAGTTTCTGTTGTCAACAAAGCAGTGACTATTCAGTTGGTGACTTTACTCGAGTGTATCTGTGCAGTACTTGTGACAGAGACCACCATTATTGCCCGCCAGCACGGAGAGGTGGGACCACCTGATTTCAGCACCAGAGCTACAACGACAAGATGAGTGAGCCTCTGGTCTGCTGGACATTCACCAACGCTGTGTAGTTACTAATACCCTCATAAAAATTCCCACCATTTTCTGGACACTGTGTAGTCAATATAGACAGGTGTGATGAGGCCACCCCAACAGCACAAACATTAAATATCCTCCCAAGTAGATGACTACTAGAACATTTTAATAAAACTAACTAGTATAGTACATATATATGTACACTATTGCATTTATGATATAATATTCCATGCATTTCTTTCATAATCTCTAAATCTTTTTAAGTTCTGGTCAACCTAAAAAATTGATCCAGAACAAAATAAATGTAATATAATTTTATCAAAAAATTTACACACGTGAGTTAGTTCAGTGTATTTTAACATTTATTAATATTATTAGTCTTGTTAAATATCTGTGGGTATATCTATAACCTATTACACCACACTACATATCATAACCCTAGACACTTTACGTAGCCACATTCATTAAAAAAAAATTAAGTGTGAGGTCGTAGTGGTAGCAAGAAAGGCCTTCTGACAATTCACAACTACATTTTATCTCAGGAGCCTTCACAGCTGGCCTCATACAATTACATTTAGTAATATCACCATCATACAATACCATCAACACCACTACATAAATTGGGGTCTTGTCCAGGGATAATTAGCCCAACAGTAATATTAGGATCTCCTGGTGGGAGAAATAAAAGTAGGGAAATAAATTGTAAAATTCCCTTTAAAATTAAAAGTGTCCCTACAGATAAAAGTTGGTGAATCTTCACAGCCAGTAATAATTAATTAGTTAACTGGTTAGTTAGAATTGGTTAGACTATAGTCATAAGAAGTACTTAGTGTATTTACTGGTTAGAGATTTATCTTGTATATTATTATATTGTCTAAAAAGTATGGCGGAGCTGGCAAAATTTAGATCAGCTGCTGTGCTCACCGCGAAGGAGATGGGAATGGATGGTCAAATTTTAATTCAATACGTAACGGCTGAATGTGATAAATATATTGAACGGGAAGAAAGGAGATTAGAAAAAGAGGCTGAAAGAAAATTGGAGTCTGACAGGTTGGTTGAAGAGAAGAAGTTAGAGGCTGAGACTAAGAGGTTGCAGATTGAGGCTGACAAAGAGGCAAAGGCATTGGAGGCAGAAGGAAAACGACAGCAAAGGGAGGCAGAAGAAAAACGACAGCAAAGGGAGGCAGAAGAAAAAAGGTTGACTGCCGAAAGGGAGGCAGAAGATAGAAGGTTGCAACGGGAGCACGAATTACGACTAAGGGAGCTGGAATTACAAGGCCAGGCTCCTGAAAATGGTGCCAGCCCTTTTGCCTCAGATGCTACGCCCAGTCTGGGAGCCTCAAACTCAGCTATGGGGTTTCATTTAGACCATTTTGTTGAAAAAGACGATGACATAGAGGGGTACCTAGGACGTTTTGAGTTATTAGCTACTACATATGGGTTAGAGAGAGAGAGGTGGAGCTTAAAGCTATCACAGGGATTGAGAGGTACTTCTTATGAAGTATTTGCCAAAATGAACAGGGAAGACCAAGACAATTATGACATGTTAAAGCAGGCTTTGTTATTAAGGTACGAGAAGAATGGTGAATTTTATCGTAAGAAATTTAGAAATGCTAAACTGTTGTCTGGGGAGACATACCACCAATTCTCTGCTAGACTAGAAACCTATTTGGAGAAATGGACGGCTCTGGGGAAGACCCAAGATCTTAAAGAAATGATCATGATTGAGCAATTGAGAGAGTCCATGGCTCCAGACATGAGAAAATTTCTCATGGAACAAGGTGCAGAGAAGTTGGGGGAAATTTTAAATGTTGCTGAGAGGTATCAGGCAGCCCAGGCAGAGGTAAGTGGTGCTAAAAAGAAGCACATAGACAATTTTAAAGCTCCACAGCAATTTAATAAATTTGATAATAGAGAGCAGGGAAATAAAGGTAGGACAAACTTTGAGCGGCCAAGAAATGACTATCGCGACAGAAACTCACAGTTCAATGACCAAAAGTTCAATGAAAGAAAAAACCGTTGAACCAAGGAAAAAGATGGTGTAAATGGTGCAAGAAGGATAACCATAACACCGAATTTTGTAGAAGGAAACCTTCAAACATTGCTGCAATGAAGTCGGGGACGCAAAGATTAAAGGTTAATCCTAAGGGACAACAGGAACCTTATCACCCCCCAGTTTGTGAGGATGTTATTTGTAATGGGGTCACCATAAGGTGCCTTTATGATACAGGTTTGGATTATGATTCAGTTGTGAAGTCTAGCCTAGTGGACCCAAGTCAGTATACCACAGAAACAGTGGAAATACAAGGGGCGACTAAGGACATACCACTCATGACACTTCCCATCGCAAGGATAACGGTGAAAACTCGCTATGTGGAAGGAGAAATCAGAGCAGCAGTGATAGATGAACCAATCTACCCTCTGATATTGGGGTGTAGATACGTCTTCTTGGGGAATCCCGAGAAACCTGTGATCATGGCGACAGTGCAGACCAGGTCACAGAAGAAGGAGGAAGAAGGTGAACCTATAAATGCTCATCCAGAGGAGATGAGGAAGGCGCAGGCTGAGGATAGGACACTCAAGCCCTGTTTTAAAAAATTGCCCAAATGCCACACACCTCCGAGCAAGGGGGAATATTTCATGAAGAACAAACTCTTATACAGGAAGACAGGAACTAGATCCACTGGTCACGGACAGTTAGTTCTTCCCAAGATATATAGGGCAAACTTAATAAGGAACTTACATGTTGGAAAAGATGGTGACCATGAGAAAGTCGGTACCATCTGCCAAAAGATTGCTCGAAAATACTATTGGCCCGACGTAAATGTCGATGTTGAAAACTTTGTAGAAGCATGTGGCGTATTTCATGAGGGAACACCCACAAAGGGAAAATATGTGCAGGACCTAGAAACGCCACGGGGCAAAATTAGGCCTGGAAGGAAAAATTATGATACTCAAGGAGACAAAGTGCAATGGGAGCCCCTTTTCACACCCAGTCTTCACTTGAATGGATTAACATGGCCACTATGCGAAGAGTACAAAGAAGAAATTTTACCCAGGATAAGATGACAATCCCTCGGTCAGACTTATATAAACTGGAAGAACAGACAAGAGAGCGAAGATCTCTCATAAACAATCTTAAGTGGGGAGACAAACCCCAGAAAAAAATTGGTAGTGGTCGATTTGTGAGTGATGATTCTAGGAAGAAAAGTCCTCATTATAAAGCTTCTAAGGGACGGGACCAGACGGGTTCCATGAAAAATAAGTATGATAAATTAAAGATCCAGATGTAACTTTATTAAGGACCTGGACAGATGAGAAGGCGGAAGAGACTGTTACCTCATCGTATCAATATGTGAACGAACTGACCACTCGTTTGAAAGCTGGATGGAAACTGGCAAATGATAATTTGAAACAAGCCAGGAAGAAACATGCAGCATATTTTAATAGGAAGGCAAAGGACAGGGAACTGGCAGTCGGAGAGAAGGTGCTGCTTCTACTACCGGAAGCCAGAATAAATTACAAATTGGTTGGCAAGGTCCATATACGGTTCTAGAGAAGGTGTCTAGAACAAACTATAAAATTGACAAAAAGGGGAAGGAAAAAGTTTATCATGTAAACCTGTTAAAGAAGTATCTGGACAGACCACTCCAGGAAAGCACCCCCTTATTGACCTTTGGCTATTGCAACCCAGATGCAAAAAGAACCACTCACCTCACATGAATACCCATTACATCCTTGTGAAACAGCAGCACAGGTAAAAGTCAGTAAGCACCTGACTAAAAACCAGAGGGAGAGAGTTCAACAAGTTCTGGAGGAACATACAGATGTATTAACAGATAAACCAGGCCATACAAATTTGCTACAGTATGACATGAAACTGGTAGACTCAAACCCAATCTGTATGAGAGCCTATTCTATTCCGTTCGCGAAGGAGAAGGCATTGAAGGAAGAAATAGAGTATGAAGGAGGGGACAGTGAAAAACGTTTTGTTGAGACTCAAAACACAGACTGTCTGATTAGGAAAGAATGCTGTCACAGAAGGACAAGTGGATCCATTACCAGACACAAAACAGTTATTTGCCAGACTGAACAAGGCAAAATAAGGTGTCGCAAAATTGGTTTCAAGTCATTGCAAATGAGTTCAGTTAGATTTATAAACCCATCTACGATCGAGTGACCGCTTTCAAAATGGCGGCGTATCAGCGAAATGTGTATCGGACAGAGGAAATCGCCAACGATAAATAACAACAGAAGGGAATCCGTATGAAAAGGATTTTACATTTCAGTACAGGGAAGGATGGTGTATAACTGCATATAAGATGGAACGGTAGGAAGTTCTCATTTACGGAGATATATGCGTATTTCGGCTGCCCACAGTTACGCTAAAGCATGTAAACCCACTTCTGTTCTAAATATTAAAATCAACAAATAACAGTTTGGGAATTTACATGGATAGGAAGATAGAGTTTTATCAGCTGTATAAAACTAGATAAGATGGAACAATATGGATATGATATATGCTGAGAATGAGAAAGGCAAAATTTCAGTCGACGCACAGATCGGCTGAAATCACGGTTCGGGAAGGATTTTTCAGGTTAGGTTTAGGCTGTGACGTCGGTACTCTCCGATACGTCCACGCTTTGCGTATTTAAAGCGGATCGGTATACTGAGAGAGGTACTCAACGGATGAGGTTGAGACTAGACTGGAGGCAGATTTTCGCCACGACTAAATCCATCTGAAGTGTGAGCGGATCGCCAGAAAATTTCAGTCTAAGTATCTGGAGTCTGAGGGTAAGCGAATTTACGATAGCTATCCGGTATAATAATCTCTTTTATTTTGTATTACAGGTTCATTTAGAATTCACAAAATATGCCTGTATAATATTCATTGATATAACGTATTATTATTTTAATATGATTTATTCATGTGCTTAGTGGAAGATGGTTGCTTGTACAAAAACGGATCAAAACTAGCCCCACAGCCAAATAGAAAATATTTATTATATTTAATGCTGTATCTCGTCGATATTAAATGCATTATCGCTTACGAAGATAAAGGCAGTCCCATGGCAGAGATTGTCATAGGGAAATGAAGTGTTAGAAACTTCATCATGGAAGATCCCAGTTTACGAGGTTAAGGTGACTAGTCCCCTTCCTCGCTGTCTTTGCCTTCCCTAGTTCGAGCGCACAACTTTGTACCCATTTACAGCTGGTAAACTGGAGTGTTCTACAGCCAGTTTCAGTAGAAAGCAACCTGATCACGTGGTCACTCACTCTATTTATTTTATGTATTAATTTTGGGTAGTTGCTAAGATAGCATCAGATTTGAATTTGTACTTGATATGATTTGGAAGGATCAAGTTATAGAATATGAAGGGATGTATAGGAGCGGAATAAACCAGATGATGTTTATTACTGATATGTTAATATTAATTCTGTATCATTGAAATGATGTTACTTGCTATGACTGTATAACTCTGACACCTGATGACTGACTTGTCTGACTTATGTGCTAGTCAGTTACACTTAATTGAAATGTTAATATTAATGCTATATCACTGAAATGATGTCCTTACTTACTATGATTGTATAACGGTGACATCTGATGACTGACTGGTCTGACATCTGTGCTAGTCAGCTACAAGTCTAGCCAGATACTAGCCAAGGCTGATATGTTGCAGGTTCCATGAAATAACTCAAACCAGACTGTCCAGTATCAGAAGCCGGTGTAGTTCATCCGAGGCAATCCCCCAAAAGTGCAGGACCCCAAAGAGTGAACTTCAACTGATCATTGGCATCCCTACTGTTGGGCCTACCAAGTCTGATATCAGCAAAGGACAGTTTCAGCAGTATCAAGTTGGAAAGATAAGTGTCCTGTTTGACACTGACCACCTATACATGTGAAACAGCCAATAGTTGAAAACAATAAGTAACCATACATAAACTCAGTCAACTGATGACAGTTATCCTTAAATTCAAAGGACTAATAACAGTGATTTCAGTAACTTTATTATTTAAGATCTTGAAGTCTAAACAGAAAATAATAGTAATTGTGTGAATATTTTTATATATATATATGTGTGTATACTCTTTTCCAACTAGTAGAAATAGAATATTAGTGTAATTATTAAACTATTTTAACTGTACCTGAGGATTTATTCACTTTTTCCATTTTGTGGGTTCAGTGAATGTACATTTTACTTATCCCCTAGCATATAAGTAATCATAAGATAGTCACAGGGAGGAGACACCTTAAATCCTGGTACTACTTCTTACCAACTGGGCCAGGGTTTTCACAGTCCTGACTATTGTTATGATAACAATACACAGTGCTTATTTCTAAGACTGGGGTATTTTTTGTAAGGTCAGAACTCTTTACTGGCATACTCTTACATAATAAATAAATTTTAAATAACCTCCCCTGGGGGCTCGTCTGCGGGATATATCTTTGATTATTACACTGAGCCAACTTCTCTTTTCTGCTGTGTGTAGAAATTTTGTTTTGTAAAAGTTTTTGGAAAGAGTAACATAGTAGGAAATAATTATATTTTTAGGAGTACCATTGAGTACAGATAAAGAAAGCTGTTTCAGATATGGTGAAGTCAGTTTAATTAACTTTAATTTTAACTAAGTTAATTATATTGTAGTAAATTAGTTTGAGTAAGATCACTTGCCCTACTAGACTACAGATACATCATGGCTGACTTGGTCAAATTTAGGTCTGCTACACTGCAGGTGGGAAAAGAGCTTGGCATGGATGGTGACGTTCTGATCCGGTATGTCACGACGGAATGTGAAAAGAGTAACCAAATTGGCAGAAAGAGAAGCCAAGAAATTGGAAGCAGAAAGAGAAGCCAAGAAATTGGAAGCAGAAAGAGAAGCCAAGAAATTAGAAGCAGAGAGAGAAGCCAAGAAATTAGAAGCTGAGAGAGAAGAAAGGAGGTTACAAGCAGAGAGAGACCATGAGCTGAAAATGAGACAGCTTAATCTTGAACTTCAGGCTGGGACTATCACCCATGGTAATAGCTCACCTCATTCTGCGAATAGCTCTTTTCAGAACACAGCAAATGGGGCCATGAACTTCCACCTAGATCCATTTGTTGAAAAGGAGGACGCAATTGAGTCGTACCTGGATAGGTATGAAAGGCTAGCCTCTACCTATGGACTGGAAAAGGAAAAATGGAGTCTAAAGTTATCCCAGGGATTGAGAGGTATTGCATATGATGTGTTTCTGAAGCGCCCCAAAGAAGATCAGGAAAATTATGAGATACTAAAGCAAAGCCTTACCCTGGATCCGGTATGAAAAGAGAACTCTGCGGCATACAGGAAGAAATTTAGAACTTCTAAACCTCTACCTGGAGAAACATATAACCAGTTCTCAGCTAGGCTAGAAACGTATTTGTTGAAATGGAGTAGTTTAGGTAAGTATCAGAAAACATACGAGGATCTGAAAGAAATGGTTATGTTAGAGCAAGTGAAAGATTCCATGTCTCAAGAAATGAGGAAATTCCTTATGGAACAAGGAGCAGAGAGGCTGGAAGACATTTTGAAATGTGCAGAGAGATACCAAGCAGCTCAAGCTGAATTGGTAGGAACAAAAAGGAAGCAGATAGAAGTATATAAGCCACCACCGCATAATACCGATTTTGACCCATATGATCAACCTAACATAAACAAGCAAAGATTTTGAAAATAAGACAAGAACACCACAGACTCAGGAAAATAAAACCCTACAAACAGGGAGCTAATTGGTGCAAATTTTGTAATATGAGCAACCAAAACACTGAATGAATGAGCGGAGGAAAAAACCCCTTCAATCATGCAGCATGTCAACAGGTGAAGGACTTCTGATAGGTAAGGAACTGACAGTGGTATCAGAATAGCCTCCATCACCCACCTACCCAGGAGATAGTGACTGTGAATGGCAAACAAGTCACAGGAATGTATGACACAGGCTTTTGTCCTATGACGCCAGTCGTGTTGCATCACTGGTTGCCCTGAACAAATCACCACAGAAACAGTAGAGATTTCAAGGGCCACTAAAAGGAACATCACCCTCTTACATTACCCATAGCAAAGATTCATGTCAGTTGTCGCTAGTGGAAGGGAGATAAATGCAGCTGTGATAGATGATCCCTTACATACCCCCCCTAATGTTGGGGGGCGTAAATATTTTTCTTGGGAGACCCTGTAAAAACCTATGGTTATGGCAGAAACCCAGACCAGTCTGACTCCAGGAAACATAGAGAGGGACACCAACTGTAAAATTTCATTCGACTGAAATGAAACGGGCTCAAGAAGCAGAACAGCACATTGAAGCCTTTTTTGGCAAATTGTCAAAGACATAAAACACACCAAGGAAAAGGACATTTCTATAGGGAACATGGACTCTTGTACAGGTAAAGCTGGCAGAGGGAAGAAAAGTCAAGGCAAATTGTTGTACCATCCCCCTATAGGAAAAAAGGTTATAGGCAGGGGACACATATCCAACTTGAGTGAACACCTGGGTAATGGTTCCACAAACAAAGAATAGCCAACCCAGTTCTACTGCCAGTAATAACGGAAAGACATAAATCAGTAATGTAAAATCCCCTGTCCCAGAGATGCACCTATGTATAATCAGAAAGTCGACGGAATAGTCTTACATCAAAAATCAACAAGCAAACCAGCAATCAGGGGTACTCCCGAAAGATTTAAGCACGGTGAGTTGGAAAAGGAAAAACAATCCCACAACATGTTTCATATGGCATGTCCCACCCCCAGAACCCCATTGCCGGCTGGAAAAAAAAGGAACAAAATCCCACGAAGCGAAGAAATCCAACGACCTACTTAATTTCGAGGGGCAAAACCCGAACTTCCAAACTATCTAACTAAATGAGGGGGCGGTAAACATCCATGGTAAACGTGGCTACCGTACCCGGTATCATCATTCCACTCAGCGTAATAGCCAGGATGCGCCTGAAGAAAAGCAGAGCCGAACATGAATAGAAGAGAGATAGTAAAAGATTGAAAGCGTATAATTCTATGGTAAAGACAGAATTTTGGTCGCAGCTCTATATCGAATCAGGTATACGCTTCAATCCCCTCACAGGGTGAGCTTGTTCTTCTTCGACTCCTGTTCTCTTCCCCTCCAAAACCTAACCACGAATGTCTATATATGCAATTGTCTTGGTACCCAATGTCTATAAGCGAATATAACATACCATGCTTAAAATATGGGGGAGCTATGTCGCAAAAATTGGTTTCAAGTCATTGCAAATGAGTTTCAGTTAGATTTATAAACCCTCTACGATCGAGTGACCGCTTTCAAAATGGCGGCGTATAACGAAACGTGTATCGGACAGATGTGAAATCGCCAACAAAATTAAAACGAAGGAACCCGTATGAAAAGAGTTTACATTTTCAGTACAGGAAGGATGGTGTATAACTGCAATATGATGGAACGGTAGGAAGTTCTCATTTACGGAGATATATGCAATAAATTTCGGCTGCCCACAGTTACGCTAAAACAGCATGTAAACCCACTTCTGTTCTAAATATTAAAATCAACAAATAACATTTTGGGAATTTACATGGATAGGAAGATAGAGTTTTTATCACTGTATAAAACTAGATAAGATGGAACAATAGGGATAATATATATGCTGAGAATGAGAAAGGCAAAATTTCAGTCGACGCGCAGATTGGCTGAAATCACGGTTCGGGAAGGACTTTTCCAGGTTCGGTTTAAGCTCTGACGTCGGTACTCTCCGATACGTCCGCGCTATACGTATTTAAAGCGCATCGGTCAACTGAGAGAGCTACCCAACGCAAAAGGATGAGACAAGACTGAGGGCAGATAACGCCACGACTCTAAATCCATCTGAAGTGTGAGCGGATCGCCAGAAAATTTCAGTCTAAGTGTCTGGAGTCTGAGGGTAAGCGAATTTACGATAGCTATCCTGTATAATAATTTCTTTTATTTTGTATTACAGGTTCATTTAGAATTCACAAAATATGCCTGTATAATATTCATTGATATAACGTATTATTATTTTAATATGATTTATTCATGTGCTTAGTGGAAGATGGTTGCTTGTACAAAAACGTATCAAAACTAGCCCCACAGCCAAATAGAAAATATTTATTATATTTAATGCTGTATCTCGTCGATATTAAATGCATTATCGCTTACGAAGATAAAGGCAGTCCCATGACCAGAGATTGTCTTAGGGAAATAAATTGTTAGAAGCTTCAGCATGGAAGATACCGCTTTTACGAGGTTAGGTGACTAGTCCCCTTCCTCGCTGCCTTTGCCTTTCCTAGTTCGAGCGCACAACTTTGTACCCATTTACAGCTGGTAAACTGGAGTGTTCTACAGCCAGTTTCAGTAGAAAGCAACCTGATCACGTGGTCACTCACTTTATTTATTTTATGTATTAATTTTGGGTAGTTGCTAAGATAGCATCAGATTTGAATTTGTACTTGATATATTTTGGAAGGATCAAGTTATAGAATATGAAGGGATGTATAGAGCGGATTAAACCAGATGATGTTTATTACTGATATGTCTTTAATATTAATTCTGTATCATTGAAATGATGTTACTTGCTATGACTGTATAACTTTGACACCTGATGACTGACTTGTCTGACTTATGTGCTAGTCAGTTATACTTAATTGAAATGTTAATATTAATGCTATATCACTGAACTGATGTCCTTACTTACTATGATTGTATAACGGTGACATCTGATGACTGACTGGTCTGACATCTGTGCTAGTCAGCTACAAGTCTAGCCAGATACTAGCCAAGGCTGATATGTTTGCAGGTTCCATGAAATAAACTCAAACCAGACTGTCCAGTATCAGAAGCCGGTGCAGTTTTAAACTCCGAGGCAATCCCACAAAAGTGCAGGACCCCAAAGAGTGAACTTCAACTGGTCATTGGCATCCCTACTGTTGGGCCTACCAAGTCTGATACCAGCAAAGGACAGTTTCAGCAGTATCAAGTTGGAAAGATAAGTGTCCTGTTTGACACTGACCACCTATACATGTGAAACAGCCAATAGTTGAAAACAAGAAGTAACCATACATAAACTCAGTCAACTGATGACAGTTATCCTTAAATTCAAAGGACTAATAACAGTGATTTCAGTAACTTTATTATTTAAGATCTTGAAGTCTAATCAGACAATTATAGTAATTGTGTGAATAATTTTTATATATAAATATTGTAAACTCTTTTCCAACTAGTAGAAATAGAATATTAATAGTAATTATTAAACTATTTTAACTGTACCTGAGAGAATTTATTCACTTTTTCCATTTTGTCGGGTTCAGTGGAATGTACATTTTAACTTATCCCTAGCATATAAGTAATCATAAGATAGTCACAGGGAGGAGACACACCTTAAATCCTTGTACCTACTTCTTACGCAACTGGGCAAGGGTTTTCACAGTCCTTACTATTGTTTTATGATAACAATACACCAGTGCTTTATTTCTAAGACTGGGTATTACTGGTAAGGTCAAAACATCCTTTACTGGCATAACTCTTACATCATATAATAAATTTAAATAAAACTCCACCGCTACACTTAGGCATCAAATCACGAAATTTTTTCATAAGAGTTTGACAAGGATTGATAATTTTCGCCCAACAAATCTGCAAAACACTCAAATCTTTCACTAAACTATTGTCTTTTTGTTACGATAAAACCGTCTGGGGAACACAGACTGTTGCATATGATATACAATAAACTATCTGAATTCTGTCACAAAGTACAAGTGGAATCCATTATCAGAAACAAAATTACAGCTATTTGCCAGACAGATATAGTTGATTACATTCCTCTTGGATGTGGTAGGAGATGTTAGTAAAGGCTATTACCATGTACCAGTTATTTGCGCTGAAATAAAAGCCTGCTAATTTGGCTAAAAAAAATCGTTCTCTGGACATTCTGAATTCTGGGGGCGTACTATTTAATCTGATTTCCCAATACTCCCGAGTGCAGGTTTTTCCAAGGATAAACGCAAATTGATTCTCTCCCTAGCGATGTAATGGCATCCAATTTCATAGAATAGCCGAAGTTTTCATGGAATGATAATCATCATCTTCTCAGAGACTTTTGAAGAACACATTGAATGAGCTCTGACTTGCTGTTTTGATAAACTTACGGGAGGCTAACTTATCAGCTAGGCCAACATAATGTGCATATTGGATGCACAGACCATGGAATTCTGACCAGCATCATGTAATATCAGGGTAATATGACCCTTTGATCACAATAAGAACATTAGGAAAACCTGCATGAGAGCTTTATCCTTAGGCCATCTATCAAAAAATGTTTCCTTGTTATAGATCATCTACGTAAATCGTAATTATGCGAAATTCGTATCAGTAATACATCACACTGTAAGAAATGTTCTAAAACGCTAAATTGTGGCTCCATCTCTGATCCTGACTCGCAAGGGACATCCCAGATCAAAATATTTGGACTGCACAATTTGGTTCCAAACAGTTACTCCAAGTGGTGAAGGAAAAACTGTCCATTAGACAACCTATTTCTCAATCAATGCCTTCTTTCAGACACATATACGTATATATTTTTTTTTGACTTAAAGAACTCGATTCCTAGAAAATTATTTTATACTAAGGAGGGCTTATGTCTGCAAAGATCATCTCACCTTATGGGGAACAGAAACCATACATCAATAAGCAAATCGTACATTGATTCAGACGGAACCAACAGACGAATGTTTACCATCATATTATGAATATAAGGGAATTAAGATTAAAATATATTTTCCAACATTTCCTGGGCAATCATGAATTTTCTAATCAACTGGGTATAGTCCGACATTACTTTGTGGTCTCTTTAACGGAACCATCTGCTTATACTCTTGTTCAATATGTATCCATGCTACGTCACTGATCACCGATGCATTCGGGAGTTGTATACTATTTATATGCTGTCAACCTTTTCAGATCAGTAACACAATATATCCCAAGCAACATTTATGTCGGTTTCCAATATCATTGTATCTCATTCGGGTGCACCTCCTCTGTTAATCCTTGAGAATTCATCGTTAGTAACTCCCTGAGGAGTAATTTTACCTTATCTGTCATCGCAATGGTGTTTAGCAATTGCACTCAAGGCATTATTTAGGAACTATCCAACTGAGAGGTAAGAACTTGTAGTGACAATTGACAGAGATAAAAAAAATTTTGGGTCACGGACTCAAAATACTTACAAAAAAAGGAATAACATAAATCAATTGAATCTGAGTATCTACAATATTCTCGTAATGCGAAAGATTCCTGGCACTGCTGACTACTATTTATCCATATTATTTCTGGTTATCCTCAGACGGTAATCATCCTCCATTTTTAGATTGACTTGCGTTAGACAGAGGTCCAATCCTCGCTCTGTGCTCCAAATAGGTAAAAAATTATGATCCTTCCTGGAAAGATTGCGTGATTCTGTACAAGGCTAAGGAGACGCAATTGGGGGGGGTAATTGGGGGGGGGGTGGGGGGGGGTGGGTGGTGAAATTGGGGGTGGGGGGTGGGGGGGGGGGGGGGGGGGGGTGGGGGTGGTGGGGGGGGGGGGGGGGGGGGGGAGGGGGGGAGGGGGGGGCGCGGGGGAGGGGGGGGGGGGGGGGGGGGTTGGGGGGGGGGGGGGGGGGCGGGGGGGTGGCGGGGGGTGGGGGGGGGGGGGGGGGTTAAGGGGGGGGGGGGGGGAAACCAAACTCCTGCCTACGAAAAGTCGACGTTTTCCTACAGAGTTATGTGGTGACAATAACAACCGCTGACTAACGCCAGACTGGGTGACTTATGGTATTTATAGATTCAGGGAAATCTCATCCGTCAGAATGTTATCTTATATGTAAACGCGGGGACAGTCATTTCATGGTGTAACGCTTGACCAAGTTTGCTGCATGTCTAATATAGCCCAATATTCTCTTTTTTTTTTTTTTTTTATAGTATCAGCAGAGATGGTCATATCTGTGGACATCGGCTGTCCTTGGGATAACACGCAGATGTTTAGGAATATATCCAATATCCTCGGTGACAAAGTCCTTCAGTTTTTTTTTTTTTTCTCAATCATTTACTTGATAATAATTTCCCAAAAACTTTAGCGAGGCCGGATGAAAAATTCTCTGGATGCATGAACTGAAGTACAGACACACTATTAGATTTGCTCGCCCCGAATATTGATAAATTAAAATGCCAGCTAATTTTATCCATATTCCAAGACATTAATCATAAGATATACCATGGAGATACTATATTAAAAAAAAAAAAAAAGAAATCCTAACATCATGCGATCAATAGAGCCTTTGGTCAAGACACCATCAAATCATAGACCTTTGGTATCGCCCCACAGCGTCCAACATACACTGACTGTGGCGTAGATTTTTGATTATAAGTACCATAGTCACCCATCTGGCGAGTTGCTTACTTTTATGTCGGATGTTACCGGCACCACAAACTCTGACTAACCTCGACCCACGAAAGGCAGAGTTGTGTCGAATTTTGCCCCTCCCCCCCCAGACATGTTTGCGTCATGTTTAGTAAAGTCTAGACAATCTATGTTAATATCTATAAATGATTCCATTGAATATATTGATATAAATATTCGCAAATATAGTGATTCCGACAATTTCCCCTCCCTGTCTACAAGTAACAAATAAGATGGAGATGAATACCCCGGATCTAGGCGATTCATGTAACTATTGGAGCAGCCATACGAGGATTGGACTGTATAAAGAAAATCCTTAAATGGTATATCTTTGCAAGGAATATTTTACAGTTGTAACTCTATGGATATATAGAAGTACAGAGTCCCCAATAGAAAACTTTTCTATGGCAAATATTGTAGATTCACGCACGGAATCCCATTGATTATTTTTCTTCCTCACGTATGTCACATCCTCTACATTTTGATCACAGTGGATGACCGACTGAGGAAATTTTTTTTTCATCGACATTCCAATTTGCCTGGGATATCTTACATACTCAATTTGATAAGGTTCCAGCATAATTGACCACCTCCGCAATCTAGCTTTTTTCATAATGGTATTGCCTGAGATACAGGTACTTGAGGGACTACTAAGCGATGGTCCGTCCTCCACACAGATAACAGAACTACCATAGAGATAGATTTGAAACTTCTTTGGAACACCATATTACGCTAAACATTCTTTTTCGCTTGTGGAGTATCCTTGTTCCCCTTATTCAATTAAAGGAACTTGCATACGACATTGAATATCAAGACCTCGATCATGTGAAGAAGATCTATAGTCAACATATTTGCCCCTCCAGAGTCATAAGCAGTACTTGCATAGTTCTTAAAGAGAAAATCAAGTAATACTGAACCCAATGTAGAAAATTCTAGATGATTTGGAGAACTAGCATTATTTAGTGAGTCCCTTATATTTCCATCAACTATGATAGAAACACATCCGTCTGCATTGTGCCAGACTGAATAATGTATGTATCTGAAAATGATGTCCCTTGCGTAAGTCAAAGTTCAGATCTTGAGAGGGAATAAATAATATAGCGTTAAAATTTTTGATGTATTTCTAGGAAAAGAGTCACATAAAAAAAAGAATGACGCACCGTCTTTTACTGTATGTGGACTAGAAAAGCTCTCGTGAATGATAGAATTTCGACTAATGGACGGATTCACTTAGAATCAGACGTACGCATATTGGACCCAAACATCACATTTTGCCCCAAAAAAAAAATAACTCTTGCATCCAATATAGAACATTTTCTACAGATTGACGGACTTAGAACGAATTTAAACCTTACCCTCCCGAAATGTCTATAACAAGACAACATCTCCAGAGCTAATAAATAAGGATAAGCTTGAGTTTTTAATGCTTTTATTGCGAAACGAGATTACTTATAAAAAATGGAGCTGGTCTATTAGCGTCTGATACATGTGCATATTCAGGGGTTTCCAGAGATTTTCAAACGTAATAATACATGTGGCTCATTCACAAAGAAAAAACCACTCTGAGCAAGATGATCAGTACCCATAAACAGGTAGGCATAATTCATGAATTCATGGATGTGCCATTACCATAGAATTAGCGAGTTTGGTCATTTCTTGAATATTGTCTCACTTCAGCTTGGGAAATAGAATAAATAAGTAACGCCAAGAAAAAAAAAAGAAGATTTTTTAGTACTTTGTAAAGTAATTTGCCTATGAGCAAATAACAGTACAGAAGCAAATAACACCCCTACCACTATGTCTAGAGACGGTAATCAACTAGAATTTTGAATCCTTCTGTGACATAGATATATCCAGTTTTCCACCAATTCTATGCACAGTCTTGTTCCCCAGAGTTAATGTTCATTCCCATTAAAATTAATTTATTATGTAAGAGTATGCCAGTAAATAGTTCTGACCTTACAAGTCATACACCAGTCTTAGAAATTAAGCACTGGTGTATTGTTATCATAACAATAGTCAGACTGTGAAAACCCTGCCCAGTTGGTAAAAGTTGTACCAGGATTTTAAGGTGTCCTCCTCCCTGTGACTATCTTATGATTACTTATATTCTAGGGATAAGTTAAAATGTACATTCACAGAACCCACACAATGGAAAAAGTGAATAAATCCTCGGGTCCCGGTAAAGTAGTTTAATTATTACATTCATATTCTATTTCTACTATTTGGGAAAGTGTATACACCTCTACATAAAAATATTCACACAATTACTATTATTGTCTGTTTATACTTCAAGATCTTAAATAATAAAGTTACTGAAATCACTGTTATTAGTCCTTTGAATTTAAGGATAACTGTCATCAGTTGACTGAGTTTTTGTATGGTTACTTATTGTTTTCAACTATTGGCTGTTTCACATGTATAGGTGGTCAGTGTCAAACAGGACACTTATCTTTCCAACTTGATACTGCTGAAACTGTCCTTTGCTGATATCAGACTTGGTAGGCCCAACAGTAGGGATGCCAATGACCAGTTGAAGTTCACTCTTTGGGGTCCTGCACTTTTGTGGATTGCCTCGGATGAACTGCACCGGCTTCTGATACTGGACAGTCTGGTTTGAGTTATTTCATGGAACCTGCAACATATCAGCCTTGGCTAGTATCTGGCTAGACTTGTAGCTGACTAGCACAGATGTCAGACCAGTCAGTCATCAGATGTCACCGTTATACAATCATAGTAAGTAAGGACATCATTTCAGTGATATAGCATTAATATTAACATTTCAATTAAGTATAACTGACTAGCACATAAGTCAGACAAGTCAGTCATCAGGTGTCAAAGTTATACAGTCATAGCAAGTAACATCAGTTCAATGATATAGAATTAATATTAACATATCAGTAATAAACATCATCTGGTTTAATCCGCTCCTATACATCCCTTCATATTCTATAACTTGATCCTTCCAAATCATATCAAGTACAAATTCAAATCTGATGCTATCTTAGCAACTACCCAAAATTAATACATAAAATAAATAAAGTGAGTGACCACGTGATCAGGTTGCTTTCTACTGAAACTGGCTGTAGAACACTCCAGTTTACCAGCTGTAAATGGGTACAAAGTTGTGCGCTCGAACTAGGGAAGGCAAAGGCAGCGAGGAAGGGGACTAGTCACCTAACCTCGTAAAAGCGGTATCTTCCATGCTGAAGCTTCTAACAATTTATTTCCCTAAGACAATCTCTGGTCATGGGACTGCCTTTATCTTCGTAAGCGATAATGCATTTAATATCGACGAGATACAGCATTAAATATAATAAATATTTTCTATTTGGCTGTGGGCTAGTTTTGATACGTTTTTGTACAAGCAACCATCTTCCACTAAGCACATGAATAAATCATATTAAAATAATAATACGTTATATCAATGAATATTATACAGGCATATTTTGTGAATTCTAAATGAACCTGTAATACAAAATAAAAGAAATTATTATACAGGATAGCTATCGTAAATTCGCTTACCCTCAGACTCCAGACACTTAGACTGAAATTTTCTGGCGATCCGCTCACACTTCAGATGGATTTAGAGTCGTGGCGTTATCTGCCCTCAGTCTTGTCTCAACCTCTTGCGTTGTGTATCTCTCTCAGTTTACCGATCCGCTTTAAATACGTTATAGCGCGGACGTAATCGTAGAGCAGTACCGACGTCACAGCTTAAACCTAACCTGAAAAAATCCTTCCCGAACCGTGATTTCAGCCGATCTGTGCGTCGACTGAAATTTTGCCTTTCTCATTCTCAGCATATATAATATCCATATTGTTCCATCTTATCTAGTTTTATACAGCTGATAAAACTCTATCTTCCTATCCATGTATAAATTCCCAAACTGTTATTTGTTGATTTTAATATTTCGAACAACATGAAGTGGTTTACATGCTTTTAGCGTAACTGTGGGCAGCCGAAATACGCATATATCTCCGTAAATGAGAACTTCCTACCGTTCCATCTTATATGCAGTTATACACCATCCTTCCCTGTACTGAAATGTAAAATCCTTTTCATACGGTTCCCTTCTGTTGTTATTTATCGTTGGCTATTTCCTCTGTCCGATACACATTTCGCTGATACGCCGCCATTTTGAAAGCGGTCGTTCGATCGTAGACGGGTTTATAAATCTAACTGAACTCATTTGCAATGACTTGAAACCAATTTTGCGACATAGCCCCCCCATATTTTAAGCTGGATGATATCTAGCTTAACTATTGGGTACAAGACAATTGCAAATCGACCATTCAGCGGTTAGATTTCCTTCCTTCTATCCTCCTAAAGCTCTGTGGGATGTGCGGAGACTAAGAAAATCATGCGCCCACATTTCCTGTTTTCCAAGAATATATTCATCCTTTACTATCTCTCTCCTTCCTGTTCGGCTTTTTCATCCATGCTCTTACTCGCTGGGTGAAACGTGTCGGTAGGTTTCCCATGAAGTTTACACCGCCCTCTTTTCGTTGATAGTTGGATGTGGTTTTCCCTCGCAAATCCGTAGGTGTTTTGATTTTTCGCTAACGTGATTTGTTCCTTTTTCCCAGCGCAAGGGGTTCAGACTGCAATTGAACCTGTGTGGGATGTTTCCTTTCCCCTCCCGTGCAAATCTCGGGAGTACCCCTGATTGCTGGTTTGCTTGTAGATTTTTGATGAAGACTCTTCCGTCGACTTTCTCAATCTACATAGAGTGCTCTCTGGGACAGAATTTACATACTGATTTATGTCTTCCGTAATACCTGGCCAGTAGAACTGGGTGGCTATTCTTTGTTTTGTGGCACCATTACCCAGGTGTTCACTCAAAAGTTGATATTGTGTCCCCACCTATAACGCTTATTCCCTATAGGATGGATGGTACAACACATTTGACCATGACTTTTCGTCCCTCTTCCATCTTTCCTGTACAAAGTCCATGTTCCCTATAGAATGTCCTTTCCTTCTGTGTTTATGTGTCTTTGACAATTTGCCAAAACAAGGCTTCAAAGTGCTGTCTGCTTCTTGAGCCCGTTTCATTTCAGTGGAATGAAATTTTACTGTTGTGTGGCCCTCTCTATGTTCCTGGAGTCAGACCTAGTCTGGATTCTCTGCATAACCATTAGGTATTTAACAGGGTCTCCTTAAGATAATTCATATGTTAACCCCTCATTATTTAGGGGGTATTAGGGTTCATCAGTCATCACAGCTGCTATTTTATCTCCACTTCATACATAGCGAACAACTGTCTTGTATCTGTGCATATGGGTAATGTAAAGGGTTGATGTTCCTTTTATTTGGCCCGTGAATCACTTCTGTTATTCAGTGGTGATGTGTTCAGGGCTACAACAGAGATGCCATACGGGACTGCGGTCATAGGACAAACCTGTTGGTCATACTTTCCTGGTTACTTTGTTTGCCTTTCACAGTTCACTATCTCCTGGGTAGGTGTGGTGTTGGAGGCTATTCTGACCCACAGTCAGTTCCTTCCTAACAGACAGTCCTCACCTGTAGACATGCAGCATGATGAAGGGGTTTTTTTCCTCCCACATTCATCAGTTGTTGTGGTTGCTCATCTTACAAAAATTTGCACCACTTATCTCCCTGTTTGTAGGGTATTATCTTTTCCTGAGTCTGAGGGTTCTTGTCCTTATTATCAAATCTTTGCTTGTATCTGTATGGTTGATCCATCTGGTCAAAATCGGTATTCTGCGGTGGTGGCTTATATCCTTCTACCTGCTTCCTTTTTGTTCCTACCAATTCAGCTTGAGCTGCTTGGTATCTCTCTGCACATTTCAAAAATGTCTTCCAGCCTCTCTGCTCCTTGTTCCATAAGGAATTTCCTCATTTCTTGAGACATGGAATCTTTCACTTGCTCTAACATAACCATTTCTTTCAGATCCTCGTAGGTTTTCTGATACTTACCTAAACTACTCCATTTCAACAAATACGTTTCTAGCCTAGCTGAGAACTGGTATATGTTTCTCCAGGTAGAGGTTTAGAAGTTCTAAATTTCTTCCTATATGCCTCAGAGTTCTTTTCATACCGGATCAGTAAGGCTTGCTTTAGTATTCATAATTTTCCTGATCTTCTTTGGGGAGTTTCAGAAACACATCATATGCAATACCTCTCAATCCCTGGGATAACTTTAGACTCCATTTTTCCTTTTCCAGTCCATATGTAGAGGCTAGCCTTTCATACCTATCCAGGTACGACTCAATTGCGTCCTCCTTTTCAACAAATGGATCTAGGTGGAAGTTCATGGCCCCATTTGCTGTGTTCTGAAAAGAGCTATTCGCAGAATGAGGTGAGCTATTACCATGGGTGATAGTCCCAGCCTGAAGTTCAAGATCAAGCTGTCTCATTTTCAGCTCATGGTCTCTCTCTGCTTGTAACCTCCTCCTTTCTTCTCTCTCAGCTTCTAATTTCTTGGCTTCTCTTCTGCTTCCAATTTCTTGGCTTCGAGACTTTTCTCTGCTTCCAATGGCTTCTCTTTCTGGCTTCCAATTTCTTTGCTTCTCTCTCGGTGTACTTTTCACATTCCGTCGTGACATACCGGATCAGAACGTCACCATCCATGCCAAGCTCTTTTCCCACCTGCAGTGTAGCAGACCTAAATTTGACCAAGTCAGCCATGATGTATCTGTAGTCTAGTAGGGCAAGCGATCTTACTCAAACTAATTTACTACAATATAATTAACTTAGTTAAAATTAAAGTTAATTAAACTGACTTCACCATATATGAAACAGCTTTCTTTATCTGTACTCAATGGTACTCCTAAAAATATAATTATTTCCTACTATGTTACTCTCTTACCCTAAAAAAAATTTAACAAAAAGAAAATTCCTACACAGCAGAAAATAGAAAGATGGCTCAGGAATATCAAAGATAATATCCCGCAGACGAGCCCCCACTGTAGCGGAGGTTATTTAAATTTTATTTATTATGTAAAGAGTAATGCCAGTAAACGAGAGTTCTGACCTTACAAGTAATACCCCAGTCTTAGAAATAAGCACTGGTGTATTGTTATCATAACAATAGTCAGACTGTGAAAACCCTGGCCCAGTTGGTAAGAAGTAGTACCAGGATTTAAGGTGTCTCCTCCCTGTGACTATCTTATGATTACTTATATTCGAGGGGATAAGTAAAATGTACATTCACTGAACCCACAAAATGGAAAAAGTGAATAAATCCTCAGGTACAGTTAAAAGAGTTTAATAATTACACTAATATTCTATTTCTACTAGTTGGAAAAGAGTATACATATATATATAAAAATATTCACACAATTACTATTATTGTCTGTTTAGACTTCAAGATCTTAAATAATAAAGTTACTGAAATCACTGTTATTAGTCCTTTGAATTTAAGGATAACTGTCATCAGTTGACTGAGTTTATGTATGGTTACTTATTGTTTTCAACTATTGCCTGTTTCACATGTATAGGTGGTCAGTGTCAAACAGGACACTTATCTTTCCAACTTGATACTGCTGAAACTGTCCTTTGCTGATATCAGACTTGGTAGGCCCAACAGTAGGGATGCCAATGACCAGTTGAAGTTCACTCTTTGGGGTCCTGCACTTTTGTGGGATTGCCTCGGATGACCTGCACCGGCTTCTGATACTGGACAGTCTGGTTTGAGTTATTTCATGGAACCTGCAACATATCAGCCTTGGCTAGTATCTGGCTAGACTTGTAGCTGACTAGCACAGATGTCAGACCAGTCAGTCATCAGATGTCACCGTTATACAATCATAGTAAGCAAGGACATCATTTCAGTGATATAGCATGAATATTAACATTTCAATTAAGTGTAACTGACTAGCACATAAGTCAGACAAGTCAGTCATCAGGTGTCAAAGTTATACAGTCATAGCAAGTAACATCATTTCAATGATACAGAATTAATATTAACATATCAGTAATAAACATCATCTGGTTTATTCCGCTCCTATACATCCCTTCATATTCTATAACTTGATCCTTCCAAATCATATCAAGTACAAAATTCAAATCTGATGCTATCTTAGCAACTACCCAAAATTAATACATAAAAATAAATAAAGTGAGTGACCACGTGATCAGGTTGCTTTCTACTGAAACTGGCTGTAGAACACTCCAGTTTACCAGCTGTAAATGGGTACAAAGTTGTGCGCTCGAACTAGGGAAGGCAAAGGCAGAGAGGAAGGGGACTAGTCACCTTAACCTCGTAAAACTGGTATCTTCCATGCTGAAGTTTCTAACAATTTATTTCCCTAAGACAATCTCTGGCCATGGGACTGCCTTTATCTCCCTAAGCGATAATGCGATAATAGTAATATGATAAATAATAAATATCTTCATTTGGCTGTGGGGCTATTTGTGATTACAAGGGATTTTTTGTACAAGCACAACCATCTATCCACTAAGCACATAATTAGATCATATTAAAAAATAATAATACATTATATCAATGACTATTATACAAGGCATATTTTGTGAATTCTATATGAACCTGAAATAACAAATATTATACACGGTAGTTATCATAATTTCGCTTACCCTCAGACTTCAGATACTGGACTTAAAAATGTTTCTGGCGATTCGCTCACAATTCATGGATTTAGATAGTGGCGAAACTCCCTCCAGTCTGGCTCAAACCTCTTTCGTTGTGTAATCTCTCTCAGTTTACCGATCCGCTACTTAAATACGCAAAGCGCGGACGTATCGGAGAGTACCGACGTCACAGCCTAAAACCTAACCTGAAAAATCCTTCCCGAACAGTGATTTCGGCCGAATCTGTGCGTCGACGGAATTTTTGCCTATCTCATCCTCAGCATATATGATAACCATATGGTTCCATCTTATCTAGTTTTATACAGCTGATAAAACTCTATCTTCCTATCCATGTAATTTCCCAAACTGTTATTTGTTGATTTTAATATTTAGAACAGAAGTGGGTTTACATGCTTTTAGCGTAACTGTGGGCAGCCGAAATACGCATATATCTCCGTAAAGGAGAACTTCCTACCGTTCCATCTTATATGCAGTTATACACCATCCTTCCCTGTACTGAAATGTAAAATCCTTTTCATACGGATTCCCTTCTGTTTTTATTTATCGTTGGCGATTTCCTCTGTCCGATACACATTTCGCTGATACGCCGCCATTTTGACACATTTCGATCTGATGGGTTTATAAATCTAAAACTGAACTCATTTGCAATGACTTGAAAAGACACCACTTTGAAATAGTATTTTGCCGCAAATCACTGTTTTGTGTCTGGTAATGGATCCATCGCAATTTCAGTTTTTCCTCAGTAATCCTTTTGTGTTCCCCAGACGGAATTGGAAGGTCTCAACAAACACATTGGTAATCTATGCCAATCTGTGTCCCCAGACGGAAAACGACACTAGAACTAAAAGATGATTCACTGTGCGAAATAATCCCCTCCTTCAACAAATACTCTATTTCTTCCTTCAATGCCTTCTCCTTCGCGAACGGAATAGATAGGCTCTCATACAGATTGGGTTTGAGTCTACCAGTTTCATGTCATACTGTAGCAAATTTGTATGGCCTGGTTTATCTGTTAATACATCTGTATGTTCCTCCAGAACTTGTTGAACTCTCTCCCTCTGGTTTTTAGTCAGGTGCTTACTGACTTTTACCTGTGCTGCGGTTTCACAAGGATGTAATGGGTATTCATGTGAGGTGAGTGGTTCCTTTTGCATCTGGGTTGCAATAGCCAAGGTCAATAAGGGGGTGCTTTCCTGGAGTGGTCTGTCCAGATACTTTTTTAACAGGTTTACATGATAAACTTTCTCCTTCCCCTTTTTGTCAATTTTATAGTTTGTTCTAGACACCTTCTCTAGAACCGTATATGGACCTTGCCAACCAATTTGTAATTTATTCTGGCTTCCGGGTAGTAGAAGCAGCACCTTCTCTCCGACTGCCAGTTCCCTGTCCTTTGCCTTCCTATTAAAATATGCTGCATGTTTCTTCCTGGCTTGTTTCAAATTATCATTTGCCAGTTTCCATCCAGCTTTCAAACGAGTGGTCAGTTCGTTCACATATTGATACGATGAGGTAACAGTCTCTTCCGCCTTCTCATCTGTCCAGGTCCTTAATAAAGTTACATCTGGATCTTTAATTTATCATACGTATTTTTCATGGAACCCGTCTGGTCCCGTCCCTTAGAAGCTTTATAATGAGGACTTTTCTTCCTAGAATCATCACTCACAAATCGACCACTACCAATTTTTCTCTGGGGTTTGTCTCCCCACTTAAGATTGCTTATGAGAGATCTTCGCTCTCTTGTCTGTTCTTCCAGTTTATATAAGTCTGACCGAGGGATTGTCATCTTATCCTGGGTAAAATTTCTTCTTTGTACTCTTCGCATAGTGGCCATGTTAATCCATTCAAGTGAAGACTGGGTGTGAAAAGGGGGCTCCCATTCCACTTTGTCTACCCGAGTATAATTAGTTTTTCTTTCAGGCCTAAAGTTGCCCCGTGGCGTTTCTAGGTCCTGCACATATTTTCCCTTTGTGGGTGTTCCCTCATGAAATACGCCACATGCTTCTACAAAGTTTTCAACATCGACATTTACGTCGGGCCAATAGTATTTTCGAGCAATCTTTTGGCAGATGGTACCGACTTTCTCATGGTCACCATCTTTTTCCAACATGTAAGCTCCTTATTAAGTTTGCCCTATATATCTTGGGAAGAACTAACTGTCCGTGACCAGTGGATCTAGTTCCTGTCTTCCTGTATAATAGTTTGTTCTTCATGAAATATTCCCCCTTGCTCGGAGGTGTGTGGCATTTGGGCAATTTTTTAAAACATGGCTTGAGTGTCCTATCCTCAGCCTGCGCCTTCCTCATCTCCTCTGGATGAGCATTTATAGGTTCACCTTCTTCCTCCTTCTTCTGTGACCTGGTCTGCACTGTCGCCATGATCACAGGTTTTCTCGGGATTCCCCAAGAAGACGTATCTACACCCCAATATCAGAGGGTAGATTGGTTCATCTATCACTGCTGCTCTGATTTCTCCTTCCACATAGCGAGTTTTCACCGTTATCCTTGCGATGGGAAGTGTCATGAGTGGTATGTCCTTAGTCGCCCCTTGTATTTCCACTGTTTCTGTGGTATACTGACTTGGGTCCACTAGGCTAGACTTCACAACTGAATCATAATCCAAACCTGTATCATAAAGGCACCTTATGGTGACCCCATTACAAATAACATCCTCACAAACTGGGGGGTGATAAGGTTCCTGTTGTCCTTTAGGATTAACCTTTAATCTTTGCGTCCCCGACTTCATTGCAGCAATGTTTGAAGGTTTCCTTCTACAAAATTCGGTGTTATGGTTATCCTTCTTGCACCATTTACACCATCTTTTTCCTTGGTTCAACGGTTTTCTTTCATTGAACTTTTGGTCATTGAACTGTGAGTTTCTGTCGCGATAGTCATTTCTTGGCCGCTCAAAGTTTGTCCTACTTTTATTTCCCTGCTCTCTATTATCAAATTTATTAAATTGCTGTGGAGCTTTAAAATTGTCTATGTGCTTCTTTTTAGCACCACTTACCTCTGCCTGGGCTGCCTGATACCTCTCAGCAACATTTAAAATTTCCCCCAACTTCTCTGCACCTTGTTCCATGAGAAAATTTCTCATGTCTGGAGCCATGGACTCTCTCAATTGCTCAATCATGATCATTTCTTTAAGATCTTGGGTCTTCCCCAGAGCCGTCCATTTCTCCAAATAGGTTTCTAGTCTAGCAGAGAATTGGTGGTATGTCTCCCCAGACAACAGTTTGGCATTTCTAAATTTCTTACGATAAAATTCACCATTCTTCTCGTACCTTAATAACAAAGCCTGTTTTAACATGTCATAATTGTCTTGGTCTTCCCTGTTCATTTTGGCAAATACTTCATAAGAAGTACCTCTCAATCCCTGTGATAGCTTTAAGCTCCACCTCTCTCTCTCTAACCCATATGTAGTAGCTAATAACTCAAAACGTCCTAGGTACCCCTCTATGTCATCGTCTTTTTCAAAAAATGGTCTAAATGAAACCCCATAGCTGAGTTTGAGGCTCCCAGACTGGGCGTAGCATCTGAGGCAAAAGGGCTGGCACCATTTTCAGGAGCCTGGCCTTGTAATTCCAGCTCCCTTAGTCGTAATTCGTGCTCCCTTTGCAACCTTCTATCTTCTGCCTCCCTTTCGGCAGTCAACCTTTTTTTCTTCTGCCTCCCTTTGCTGTCGTTTTTCTTCTGCCTCCCTTTGCTGTCGTTTTTCTTCTGCCTCAATCTTCAGCCTCTTAGTCTCAGCCTCTAACTTCTTCTCTTCAACCAACCTGTCAGACTCCAATTTTCTTTCAGCCTCTTTTTCTAATCTCCTTTCTTCCCGTTCAATATATTTATCACATTCAGCCGTTACGTATTGAATTAAAATTTGACCATCCATTCCCATCTCCTTCGCGGTGAGCACAGCAGCTGATCTAAATTTTGCCAGCTCCGCCATACTTTTTAGACAATA
Source organism: Oreohelix idahoensis (assembly GCA_024509875.1). Classification (NCBI taxonomy): domain Eukaryota; kingdom Metazoa; phylum Mollusca; class Gastropoda; order Stylommatophora; family Oreohelicidae; genus Oreohelix; species Oreohelix idahoensis. Next base: position 815,217 of record JAMPIV010009994.1, read on the forward strand.
TAATAATATACAAGATAAATCTCTAACCAGTAAATACACTAAGTACTTCTTATGACTATAGTCTAACCAATTCTAACTAACCAGTTAACTAATTAATTATTACTGGCTGTGAAGATTCACCAACTTTTATCTGCAGGGACACTTTTAATTTTAAAGGGAATTTTACAATTTATTTCCCTACTTTTATTTCTCCCACCAGGAGATCCTAATATTACTGTTGGGCTAATTATCCCTGGACAAGACCCCAATTTATGTAGTGGGTGTTGATGGTATTGTATGATGGTGATATTACTAAATGTAATTGTATGAGGCCAGCTGTGAAGGCTCCTGAGATAAAATGTAGTTGAGAATTGTCAGAAGGCCTTTCTTGCTACCACTACGACCTCACACTTTATTTTTTTTTAATGAATGTGGCTACGTAAAGTGTCTAGGGTTATGATATGTAGTGTGGTGTAATAGGTTATAGATATACCCACAGATATTTAACAAGACTAATAATATTAATAAATGTTAAAATACACTGAACTAACTCACGTGTGTAAAATTTTTTGATAAAATTATATTACATTTATTTTGTTCTGGATCAATTTTTTTAGGTTGACCAGAACTTAAAAGGATTTAGAGATTATGAAAGAAATGCATGGAATATTATATCATAAATGCAATAGTGTACATATATATGTACTATACTAGTTAGTTTTTATTAAAATGTTCTAGTAGTCATCTACTTGGGAGGATAGTTAATGTTTGTGCTGTTGGGGTGGCCTCATCACACCTGTCTATATTGACTACACAGTGTCCAGAAAATGGTGGGAATTTTTATGAGGGTATTAGTAACTACACAGCGTTGGTGAATGTCCAGCAGACCAGAGGCTCACTCATCTTGTCGTTGTAGCTCTGGTGCTGAAATCAGGTGGTCCCACCTCTCCGTGCTGGCGGGCAATAATGGTGGTCTCTGTCACAAGTACTGCACAGATACACTCGAGTAAAGTCACCAACTGAATAGACACTGCTTTGTTGACAACAGAAACTCACAGCTCTGCAATCAAAGTATGGGCCATGTGTCAAAATCTATTCTCTACCCACGTCTGGACACAACACTGACACAACAACCACATCATACAGACAGGTCAGATCTCTCTGACCAAACAGCACATTTACCATGGTGGTTTTACATCAGATAGATCCTCCCAGACTATAGGTTCTGAAAAATATTTATTAGTTGTCTGCCCTAAAAGAGGATAGGTAATATGTTTCATTATTCTCAACACTTGATCTGTCTTGCATAATCCTTGCTGGAGTTTATGTACATTGTTGGTCCCTAGACCCTGACTAGGGCGGGGGGTCTAGAGCAAATCCCTACTTTTTTGTAAGGCTAGATTTCGATATGGCAGTATCAAATCACTCGAACATGAAACAATATTCAAAATATATAAGGAAATAATTTCAATCTTACCAGATTATGAATAAATAACACAGAATTGCTAGCAAAACTCAGCTGAGCTGCTGGCTATAGTATGGCGTCCCTAAATTTATTTCACTTTCTTTCATATGGAAATCACCACACTTTAAAATCTGTGTCTATCACTGAACAACTATTGAGAAATGCCCCCAAATCCGCGTCTAAGCGCCGACAATATGCTTGTCTGTGGCCAATCACTGCCTAGGTTTATTTGAATTTCAAATTTCCTACACTAAAGTCATTTCAGTCATGCTTCAGTCAAGTATGGATGTTTATCTGTTATGCTGTCCGTCTCTACTTGTGTTTCTATTTAAATGTGCTTGGTTTATGAACCATCCTTTCTCTCCCCTCCAAACTCTTGTCGCTAACACTTATATTTAGGCACAGCTACCTCCCAAAACCCCTCTCCTCCATACTAAGTAAATTTGAACACCT
>JAMPIV010009995.1:0-30000 GCA_024509875.1 Oreohelix idahoensis
ATTGATAAGGGTGGATTTGGGATGACGTCAAATTAGCACCCCAATCGACACAGGGTATTAAAGTGCAAGATGTGGGTGTCTGATCTGGTTTATACTGTTGCTGTGTATGTTGCAGTAGAACAGTTCACAGGGTACACCACAGGCAACATGACGTGTAGAGTCATAGAAATGGTAACTTCGTTGTTAATTTTTTACCATTTATTGCACGCCACAAAAACAGTCATGATATTTATGACATCAACATAGTTCAACGAATTCAGCATTCAATCATATTAGCGATAGTCATCTAGGATTCAATACTCAATAGTTGTATTGTAAACAGATAGCTTCTGTATGTTCGATATCCAAAGTTCTGGTTCGTGAAGCTGTATAATAATATATATATAACTTCTGCAACAGTGTCAGCTGCAGATCTTCAATGTTCATAGACAATAATAAATATTCCCTTCCTGATGCTAGCAGATCAGATGTATACAATAAGTCCGTTTACTGTCTGCACGTGAATAGCATACATGGATTACAGGTCAGCTCGACCTTTATAACCTTCCTAAGTCTAACCATCTGACTTGGACGTGATCTCTGATATAACGAATCCTGGAACACAGACAATAGTCTTGTTGGTCTAGAGCGACCCATATATATATATAACTAGTTCAGGTATAAAGATACCGGTGACTTAATCCTAGTCAAAGTACCTCTCCATTTTGAATCACACAGGCGAGCAAAAGGCGACAAAATGACGAACCTCTAGATGATAGCATAAAGTTCGATACAAGAGGAATTACCTTATTTCGGAAAATCAACCATGAACATATGCCTCCAGGCAGGCTTGAATAATACTGGGAAATAGTCTAGTTAGCTAACTAACTCACAAAGACAATGTATTTCCCTCAGAAAATCACAAGACGCAGTTGCGTCTGCTCGCTACTCAGACCATTTCTTAACTGCCCCGAGCTGGGCGGAACACACAAACGAACTCCAAGTCGAGACATGCGCAGAACGACAATCTCTGAGTCGCCGTTCACATAAGACGATTCTAAGAACATTCGAGATAAAAGTCTTACACAGTCGCGCCTTGTATGGTCATGAACAGAAGCGTTAAGACAGGTTTCAGACATCTACTACAGTTGACTGATACTACCAAATAAGGAGATATGGTCACGCTTCGTTCAAGAAATTATAGACCGAACGTGTCTCTATACAAGAGGAGGCAAACTCATAACAACTAGCAGTATCGATATCTCGGGTTCTGTCCCTTTGACTGTAAAATATATATAATATACATTTCAGTCAAAAAATGATCATACATACGAAAAATGTTTATACAAACGAAAAATAATAATGATCCGTGCGTAACATTACCGCACCCTCCCGGGAAAAAAAAATGAAACATTTTTTTTTAAATCCTGGAGCCGGAAAAAATCTAGGCTCCTAACGCACGTATGATGCGCGGATATATACCTAACAAATTAGCTCAACGCATGGAGCGACACTGAGATCATATCTCAGATCCTTAGAGAAAAAATTTATCTAAGTATACGCTTATATATTCCAGGAAGGTGCCACCAACACACGCCACAATGATGGCAACATCATAATGAAAGTCAAATTATTCTCATACCAATATATGAAATTAAATATATTATTATGATATCATACAATGTGTTGCAAATAGCGGTGTAATTTACTAATATACCGCACTATATTATTACATTATATAAAGCAACAGTAATTAATAAGTAATACATGTGTTGATCTTCGTTGACATAAAACATTCAATAGAAGAAGATGTGGACATCATCCGCTCCCAATCTAGGACAGGACTTGATATCCTCAAAGTTCCACAATGGACATAATCTCGCAGACTTCAATGATGTGCTGCGAAAATATCAATAACACAAATCTTAAAGACAACTGGTAAATCTCTTAATACAATCCTGAAAATAATTTATTTAAATGTGGCCGAGTGATCTTTTGGCCCGTATATCACTAACTAAGCCTTCTTAGATAATTACATGGAACAATGTTATAAATTTCCCTCAAAAAAAAAAAGTGAGACAAAATCTACTAACATGTCATTATAACATTGGACTGTATATCAGGAAATATATATATGACAGAAGAATCATGTGGAATCGTGTGGGCATCTGGACAGAATGTCCGCCATTACATTATCCGAACCACGGATAGCTCGAACCGAGAAATGAAATGGTTGAAGAGCTATGGCATAACGAGTGGACCTCGAGCTCTTCAAGTTTTTGCTCTGAATAGCAGTAAGCGCTTTCTGGTCGGTTTCCACAATGAAATGTGCGCCTAGAAGAAATCTTTGTAACTTCAGAATAGACCATACCATAGCCAATAACTTACGGTCTAAAACCGAGTAATTCTTTTCTGCAGCATTTAATTTCCTAGAGATATACATCACCGGATGCAGAGTATCAGAATACTCCTGCATTAGTGCTGCCCCAATCCCAGTTGACGAGGCGTCACTTCGAAGAACAAAAGTCTTCTCAATAGTAGGTAACCTAAGAATAGGTGGAGATGAAAATAGGGCTTTAACCTGGTCCAATGAGGATTGACATTCTTTAGACCAGCGGATCAGATTAGGCGACCCTTTCTTCAATAAAGTAGAAAGCGGTGCCATAATGGAGGACAGATTCGGAATGAATCGTCCGTAGAATTGGATCAAACCTAATAGACTCCTTACTTGTTTCTTCGTCTTAGGGACCGAAATGTTAAGTATTTTTGAAACATTGTGGTCCTCTGTCTTTAAAAGACCATGACCAACACGATGACCTAGGAAAGAAATCTCACTAAATCCTATAAAGGCTTTAGAGGGTTTTGCAGTCAAGTTATACTCGCGAAGAGTGGACAGTAATACGTATAAACCCAAATAGTGATCTTCCCAGGAATCACTGAATAGACAGATATCATCTAGGTATGCTATGACATCTGTACGATATGCGAGAATTCGCCGCATCATGCGTACGAATGTAGCAGGGGCGTTCATAAGACCAAAAGGCATGAAATTCCATTGGAATAAACCCCTAGGTGTAGAAAAAGCTGTAAAAGGTTTGGCACGTTCAGTTAGCGGGACTTGCCAATAACCTTTAGACAAATCTAGTTTGGTAAAGAATCTAGAATTAGAAAGTTTATTGAGTAGCTCTTCTAATGAAGGCATAGGTTCAGCATCGAACTTCGTAACTTGGTTCAATTTGCGATAATCTACGCAAATGCGAATGTTATTATCCTTCTTTCGAACAATAACCATAGACGAAGAGTATGCTGAAGTGGATGGTTCAATGATTTCCAAACGTATCATTTCATCCAATTCTTTTTCGACTTGAGACTGGAAATGGATAGGTATTGGATAGGGTCTGACTCTGATAGGATTATGATCAGTTAGCACAATGTCATGTTCAATGACATGTGTGTGTCCCGGGATGTCTGTAAGAACATCCTGAAATGTTTGCAACATCGAAGAAACTTGTCGATGTTCCTCAGCGGAAAGATTTGGAGAAACGGTCACGTTTTTCCAAGATTCCGTAGAATAAAGTGGGACCATAGAAAGAGGAAGATTGACATCAGAAAAAGTAGTTTCCTCATCCTGTATAACTGACAGAGATGAGTACTGACCATGAGGTGCTTGAGAATTGTCCGTTGCCTGGAAAATAGGCTGCAAATAGTCAGGTCTTTCATAAAATTCCGTGAGCATATTTATGTGGAAAGTTTTATGCTTTCCATCAATATCGACAACATAGTCGACATCAGAAATTTTGGAGACTATTGCATATGGACCTTTCCATGCAATTAGAAGTCTGTTCTCCCTTGAAGGAAGTAGAACGAGAGCTTGTCACCTGGACAAAGTTGTCGTAGACATCTATTCTTATTTGCAAACTGCCTTGCCTTTTCTTTAGCAAATTCGGAAGACGAAGTTGCTAGTTTGCATGCCTCGATGATCTTTTGCCTAAGAGCAATGACGTACTCATAAGAAGATTGAGTCTCATCGCTAATATTATCGGCAGTGATTAGATCGTGAAGTAAAGACATAGGGCCGCGCGGTTGCGCGCCAAAGACAAGTTCAAAAGGGGAAAACCCCGTATGTTCATTGGGGACCTCTCTATACGCAAAGAGAGCCGCGGGTAAGACCCTGTCCCAATCCTGAGGATGATCCTCAGTTATTTTACCAAGTAAAGTTTTCAGAGTCCTATTTAAACGTTCGACCAACCCATTAGACATTGGGTGATAGATACTGCTGAGAGACCTTTTAATGTGTAGCATAGACATTACCTGTGACATAGTGTCTGATATAAGTTGAGTGCCATGGTCTGACAATATTTCTCCGGGAAAACCCAAGCGAGAAAATATCAGCCAAAGAGCGTCTGCGATATCAGCAGTTGAGATGCTCTTGAGAGGTATTGCCTCTGGCCAACGTGTGCACATATCGACACATGTAAGAATAAATTGATGTCCTCTAGCCGACTTAATTCTAAAAGGACCGATAATATCTATTGCCATTTTTTGAAAAGGGCGAATAGGAATGTCAGCAGCCTGGATAGGCGCAGCATGTCGTGGTCCTTTAGATTTGACCTCCTGACATACTTTGCAAGAGCGACAGTACATTCGTATGTCCTTGCTCACAAATGGCCAAAAGAAAGCCGCAAGAACCCTCGACTTTGTACGGGAAAAACCCATATGTCCAGCACATTGCGAGTCATGAGCATGTTGCAATATTTGCAATATCATGCTCTTAGGCACAAGAATTTGTGAATGAGTGGACGTAGTCGAGTCTTGTACCATACGTACAAGTACGCCGTTCTTCATAGAAATCCAAGATTTTCTATTAGTATTTTGATTAGGATCACCTTTTTTTGCTAGAATGAAGAATTTTTGTAAAGAAGGATCTTCTTCTTGCAATTTGATAAATGAGTCACGTGTAATAGTCAAGTGACTATCTTGGTCATTTACTTCATCATTATTAGTTAATGAAGTTTGAGGTGGATCCAGAGCATGTGCTCTTGTGACCACCGCATTGGTAGCTTCAATGTTTTGCTCTTCCCAAACAGCAATCTGCTGTGGGGTACATTCCCTAACTCCGTGAATACGACCAATAATAAGGTCCGCAATAGGGTTTGGAAGTAGACACGCGTGGACCTCTCCCGTGAAGAAAGGAGTAGCAATATGTATTATGGCAGTAGGATACTTTTCCAACGTGCCACCAAATGTGACACATTTGATGACCTTTCCTGTAGCACAGGATGGATCTACAAGAGATTGCCTAACGCCGACAGTAGTACATCCAGAATCAAACAACACTGAGACTGGATTACTATTTACTAGCCCCTTATGTAATATAAGAGAACCTCTCCCATCATGAGCAACATTAGCAGGAAGAGCGGGCAAAGGATGACCACAGCTTAAAGTACTAACGGTTTTCGGATCAAATAAAGTACTGCATTGGATACATTTATTTGCCCTACCAAAATCAAAAGATGAGCATCCGATAGCATTATGGTCTTTATCATTATTAACCTGTTTATCTGCTCCCTGAGATTCTTGTTGAACAGAGTTTGTCTGTTGATATCTTTTTCTCTTATGTTGCGATCTACCGCGACCATTATTGCCTCTGCAATTATCATTAAAGTCCCTACTGTAATTTTTATCCTGGTTTGAGTTCCAGTTTCCATAACTGTCATTACCATCTCTATGCTGTTGAGAACCTCTATTATCTTGGTATTGAGGTCTCTGCATAAAATATTTTCCTCTATACCGATTACCTTTGTGAAAATTTCTAAAGTTAACCGGAGTAGAATAACGTGTAGTATTAGGTTGTCTCCAGTTCTGGGAAGAAGAATCACCCTGAAATTGATCACTATGGTTCTGGGCATAATTACGGTTACTCTTTTTATTGAAATTTTGCTGGCTACCCTGAAATTTACGCATAAAATTTGGGCCATAAGGTGCTGCCGAAGCAACTGGCAGACCTTCTTTTACTTTAGAGTTGCTAATGGTTATGTGAGGATGCGCAGTAACATACTGGCTACAGTATTCTTCCATTTCTTTTATGTTTTTAGGCTTACGCTCATGAAGAAAAGAAAGAAAAGCTTCATTAACAGAAGACATAACCTTGTCTCTAAGTAGTAAGTCCATAAGAGCTTCAAATGTACTTTCTGTCTTAGACAACTCAACCCATCGTAAAAAAGTAAGACGTATGCCTGAGATGAATTCAGAGAATTCAACTCCAGTTTCTGGTAACATGTTTTTAAATTTAAGACGATATCCGTCCTCGTTAAGTTGGTACTTCTTTAACAATGCCGCCCTGACAACCTCATAGTTGTTTTTGTCAGGCACATCTACCATACTCAACAAAGTCAAAGCATCACCTCTAAGTATCTTGGACAGATGATAAACATATAATGTTTTATCTATATTATGCACCTTACATGCACTTTCAAATCTATCTAGATAAAATGTTATATCATCAATTGAGGGATTAAATGCTGGTAGATTAAGCTTGAAATCCTTAGCATTAGTCTTATCTGACACCTTATTTGCATCATTAGCATTACCAGTGTTCAATAACTTTAACTTCTCTAACTCTAAAGCTAAGAGTTTTTCTTCATGCTCCATTTTTGCTTTTCTCTCATCAGACTCTCTTTGTAACCTTCTTTCTTCAGCCTCAGCCTGTAACTTTCTTTCTTCAGCCTGGGCCTGTAACTTTTTTTCTTCAGCCTCTATTTCAAGTCTCTTATTTTCAGCTTCTTTTTCAAGTCTCTTATTTTCAGCTTCTTTTTCAAGTCTCTTATTTTCAGCTTCAGCCTGAAGCCTCTTCTCCTGAGATTCTGCTTCTCTTTTTTGTTTTTCCATTTCCATTTGGAATCTTTTTTCATCTACCTGCATCTGCAGTTTCTTTTGTTCAGCTTCCATTGCTTTATCATATCGAGCAGTTGCAAATTCTTCTAACTTATCACCAGTCTTCCCAAGGGCTTTACCCTGCTCAATAAAGTACTCAAATGTAGACATGATGTCTAAAATGTGAGTACAGAACCTGAAATAATTAATTATCTTATTTCAATCTTAATAGCAACAAGACTTAATAAAGTGCTTGTATAATCACTATGTTTACTCCAATCTCTGTGGGAAACAAGACTTGACACCAACTTGTATTATCAAATGTATAATAATATCACAAGTCACCTCTTAATTATCAGTGCACTACACAAATCAGTGCATAACCATCAGTTATTTATCATAACTGCACTACAATAGTGCATAAGCAAAAAACCACCAGTTAGTTATGATAAGTGCACTATAGACCAATAGTGCATGAGCATATATGTAACAATAGTGAAAGCTAACTATGCAAGAACTATGTAAACAATAACAAAACAATGTAAACAATAACAAAGGTCAATAACAATGTAAACAATAACAAAGATCAAAGTCAATGTAAACAATAACAAAGATCAGAGTCAATGTAAACAATAACAAGGATCAAAACAATACGAAAACATTCGCATAAGTCAAATAAATAAACAGCGAAACTAAAAAGAAATATGCGAAGATATGACAAACAAATGACGCTACAGTGTATACACAAAAATTTACGTAAAGAACTGAATAATAGAAAAGAGGAGACCTACAAATACAAACAAATGAAATCGAAACTAAAAAACAGAAAGAGAGAAAAAAAAATATACAAAAAACGAAAATAAAGCACAACTCGTCACAACTAAACAGATATAGCAACGATTGTCGCTAGCAAATTTCACAGTAGGAAATTCGCACAGTCCCTAACGAAAACGCTAACAGTAGAACCTCTGTGACGTGGTATCATCTACTGAAAGACACCGCCCAACCGAAAAACCCGCTGAAATATAAACATATAAATACAAATAACATATAACATATAAACATGTAAACAGTGTGAAAAAATGTGATAGACAGAAGGCTCAGTTAGAACATAAGGGCACAGTTCACAAACAAAACAGGCCACTTAACTTCTATATATCCACAACGTCAGCACAGTTCAGAACAGGATGTGATCTGCATTCTTAGGACAATGATCCAACGTTGATCCATATCTGCTCTCATAAACTGCCACGACGACGGAAATGAGCTTCTGACAGAAAACAGCTTCTGAACTTGACCTTCTGAATCTGCGATAGAATTCTACTACTGGAACAGTTGTTACGGCACTTGTCCTTCTTCTTAACAGATCAGGAAATCCATTCGCTCGGTACTTGTCCTTCTAGTTGTAGACAAACTTCAATACTGCCGAGCAGCGCCGGGTAGTTTCAAAATATCAACAACTGTCAGTAATGCCGCGTCTTTCAAAAAAATTTCATCAAAGGTGATGAATAGAAACTGCAACGTTGTCTTGTAGTCTGCTGATGATGTCTGGGTTTGTTGACCCCCTTGAGAGTTGGTACCAGAATAAACCAACTTTTGGCCACCATGAATTGATAAGGGTGGATTTAGGATGACGTCAAATTACCACCCCTATCGACACCCGGTATTAAAGTGCAAGATGTGGGTGTCTTATCTGGTTTATAATGTTGCTGTGTATGTTGCAGTAGAGTAGTTCACAGGGTACAACACAGGCAACATGATGTGTAGAGTCATAGAAATGGTAACTTCGTTGTATAATTTTTACCATTTATTGCACGCCACAAAAACAGTCATGATATTTATGACATCAACATAGTTCAACGAGTTCAGCATTCAAATCATATTAGCCGATAGTCATCTAGGATTCAATACTCAATAGTTGTATTGTAAACAGATAGCTTCTGTATGTTCGATATCCTAAAGTTCTGGTTCGTGAAGCTGTATAAATAATATATATATAACTTCTGCAACAGTGTCAGCTGCAGCTCAACAATGTTCATAGACAATAATAAATATTCCCTTCCTGATGCTAGCAGATCAGATGTATACAATAAGTCCGTTTACTGTCTGCACGTGAATAGCATACATGGATTACAGGTCAGCTCGACCTTTATAACCTTCCTAAGTCTAACCATCTGACTTGGACGTGATCTCTGATATAACGAATCCTGGAACACAGACAATAGTCTTGCTGGTCTAGAGCGACCCATATGTATATATATATATATAACTAGTTCAGGTATAAAGATACCGGTGACTTAATCCTAGTCAAAGTACCTCTCCATTTTGAATCACACAGGCGAGCAAAAGGCGACAAAATGACGAACCTCTAGATGATAGCATAAAGTTCGATACAAGAGGAATTACCTTATTTCGGAAAATCAACCACGAACATATGCCTCCAGGCAGGCTTGAATAATACTGGGAAATAGTCTAGTTAGCTAACTAACTCACAAAGACAATGTATTTCCCTCAGAAAATCACAAGACGCAGGTTGCGTCTGCTCGCTACTCAGACCATTTCTTAACTGCCCCGAGCTGGGCGGAACCACAAACGAACTCTCCAAGTCGAGACATGCGCAGAACAACAATATCTGAGTCGCCGTTCACATTAGACGATTCTAAGAACATTCGAGATAAAAGTCTTACACAGTCGCGCCTTTTATGGTCATGAACAGAAGCGTTAAGACAGGTTTTCAGACATCTACCATAGTTGACTGATACTACCAAATAAGGAGATATGGTCACGCTTTGTTCAAGAAATTATAGACCGAACGTGTCTCTATACAAGAGGAAGTAAACTCATAAAAAATAGCAGTATCAATATCTCGGGTTCTGTCCCTTTGACTGTAAAATATATATAATATACATTTCAGTCAAAAAATGATCATACATACGAAAAATGTTTATACAAACGAAAAATAATAATGATCCGTGCGTAACACCAGCCCTTCTTAAGTATCAGCCCAGGCGAAAGAGAACGAAACGAGGCGCCCTGTGTACCTACACAGAAGAACACAAAGACATGACACGTGAGTTAATTTAAATTAGAATTAGTTTTATATAATTCTGAAATGATATTCAGCACGAGTCTGTTTTAATGTTTAGTGATATAGATAGATGTGTTTCCAAAGGAAATGTCTTTTTAGGACATTATGATTTAGTCTCGAAATGATAGATGAGTGAAAATAATGTTTGATCGGTTTTATTAGGCACGCAAAGCCCAAATCACAGATGTGAGAGTTTAAGAGCAATTATGTCAGTCATCAGACCGGGCAAGAAAGGCAAATTTAGTAGGGAGCTATTTCATACATGAAACTGGACAGAGAAGCGATTTTTTACTTTAATTTAGATGATATTGACTGTTATCAGGATGGCAACCACGTGGTCATGAAAGGCGGCGCATCACCATGTGTGATTGTATTAAGAAGACGCCAGTTTTATATTGTGTGAATTGACATGTGGGTGGGAAGCAGATTAAGATAATTTTCCCCAGTAAAGGAAAGAGATAGTTTTCGTGTTAATGCCAGTTTTGTTAAAGTCAAGAGTAATTATTTTATTTCTTTAATGTTAAAGTAATTGAGTGTATTTCACGATAGCCTACTTATCATAATTCTACTGTATATTTAATGGGTTACTGTGAGGTGAGAATATGTATTTAGATTTCTGGAGAGCGCGAGGCCACTCCTTTGTTGAGACATGTGTTTCTCTGGTTGCTCCCGGCGGAGCATGGAAACACCAATGTGGCTGGTGTCTATCACAAGCCGACAAGAAGCATTTTTATGCTATTGCAGTGGTTGTTTCGGTAACGATGTGTTTCATGTGATGAGATTCCCAGTCGCACCAGTGGTCATATACGACACGCTTGTTGCCAGGCGCACCAGTCGTCACATACGACATGCTTCAGAATGCAGTAACGAATACTGATGTGGATCGGTTACGAGACAGTGGTTTATTCTCGTTATTGAGAGTATTTGTTGTACATGTAGTTGAAGAATATTATTTTATGTCCATTTTATGTCCATAATTATGGTTATGTGAGGAATGGTTGTGAGAGCACGTGGGCTCACTTCAAGATATATATTGCTCTTCTCCGCTCCTGAGGGAGCATGGGGCCAACAGTGTGGTTTGCCTTCATATTAAGCATTCAGGTGCTCGGGCAGTAGTGGTTTTGGTAGCAATCTGTGTTACATGGTGAGGTTGCCAGCCTCATGCACAACACCATACTAGTCGCATTGGACGACACACATGAGTGTGTGTGTGTGATAGTTGAGTGTGTCAGGTGGCGGCGTAGGACAGTTTGACACGTGAGAGCGTGGTGTTTCTCATTCAGTATTATATTATGATTTTAACTATTCTGTGCTTTGTTTGCTTCTTCAGATTAGCATCGGGCACTGTTGGGTGTTTTGTTTTGTTTTGTTTAGTTTTGTTTTGTTATGTTCGCTAGTTTATTTGTTTAAGGTTTGCTTTGTCACTGAATGGGTTGTAAAAATAAATATAGCCCCTGCCTCTAGAATCAAGAGTTTTATTGTTGTTCGGGTCGGTGCGAGTGTGACAAGAGAGTGATCACACATCACAATATAATCATCATCATCATCTCGCCCACCCTATCACATATCTATTCGACCTTTTGATAAGATGGCCGTTGATATTATCGGTCCTCTGTCTGGTACTTCTGCTAGAGGTCACAAATATGTTCTCACGTGCATTGATTTGTGCAGTCGATGGCCAGAGGCCATTCCTCTTAAACATACCACTACATTGGAGGTAGCGGATGCACTTTTGTTGATCTTCTCAAGATTAGGTTTTCCTCGTAAACTTCTGCCTGATCACGGTTAACAATTTGTCTCTGAAACCATGACATCAGTCATGAAGACACTTAAGATAGATAGATCATTAAGTAGTATACAGTGTGTCCGGCAGAATCACTACCAATAACAAATGTCAATATTTCTTATACTAATAATAGCAGACCGACCGGATTTTGATTTTCTGTTAGGCAAACTCATTAAGTTTTAGTAGCAACTCACCAAGTTTCAGTAGATCTCCACCAAGTTTCAGTAGATCTCCACACGAGCGCCTTTAGTGGCTCGAAGAATGTCAAGACGGTATTCTATCTCTCTCCACGTGTTTTGCAGCATCTGAGGTGTGACGGATGCACAAGCGTCAATTATTCGCTGCCAAAGATTATCCAGTCCCTGCACGGGAGTTTGATAGACAAAGCTTTTTACGTATCCCCATAGAAAGGAAATCTAAGGGGGTCAAATCTGGTGACCTTGGTGGCCAATCAATGAGACCTAATCTTCCAATCCATCTGTCTGAAAATTGTTGATGAAGGTAGTTTCTTACTTCATTGGCATAGTGTGGAGGTGCTCCATCTTGCTGGAATATGAATCCTTCTGGTATCCTAGGAACTGCAAAATTTTGCAACATGTTTAGGTATGTTGCTCTTCTGACTGTGGCTTCGGCGAAGAAAAATGGCCCGATCACATAATTCGAGGTTAAGGCACACCACACGTTAAGTTTAGGGTTGTCTTGCTCATGCTTCATTACAACATGTGGGTTTTCATTTCCCAATGTCCTACAATTATTCCGGTCAACTTTGCAGGGACTGGATAATTTTCGGCAGCGAATAATTGACGCTTGTGCATCCATCACACCTCAGATGCTGCAAAACACGTGGAGAGAGATAGAATACCGTCTTGACATTCTTCGAGCCACTAAAGGCGCTCATGTGGAGATCTACTGAAACTTGGTGGAGATCTACTGAAACTTGGTGAGTTGCTACTGAAACTTAATGAGTTTGCCTAACAGAAAATCAAAATCCGGTCGGTCTGCTATTATTAGTATAAGAAATATTGACATTTGTTATTGGTAGTGATTCTGCCGGACACACTGTATATCACCCAATTAGTAATGGTTCTGTGGAGAGTCTCAACAGAACACTCAGGCAATTGTTACATAAGGTAACTGACAAACATCCTCAGGATTGGGACAGGGTCTTGCCGGCTGTACTTTTCGCTTATCGAGAAGTGCCGCACGAGCAGACCGGATTTTCCCCCTTTGAGCTTGTGTTTGGAGCTCCACCTCGTGGTCCAATGGGTTTGATCAAGGATCTCCTTACTGACTCTGAGATTACTCAGGACACTCAGTCATCTTACGAGTACGTGACTAATCTTCGTCGAAAGATTGTCGACGCATATCAGTTGGCTACAGCTTCGTCAGACGCTGCCAAAAATAAATCACGTCTCTTTCTAAATAAGAATATGCGTTTACGTCAACTTTTTCCGGGTGATGAAGCTTTTGTGTTGCTTCCTTGGAAGGATGATAGATTGCTTATTGCGTGGAATGGCCCTTTCAAAGTGATATCTCGTATTTCAGATGTTGATTACGTAATCGATATTAAAGGTCAAAGAAAAATGTTCCACATTAATATGCTCAAAGAATTTCATACCAGACCTGAGCATTTACAGTCTATTTTCCATGACATTGATGACAATGTTGGTAGTTTTTGTCACTATTCTAGCTTATCTGTGATTCAGGAGGAGGAATCTTCCTTCCCTGATATTCACATGTCTTTACATATACCTGCTTTGGATTCTACAGAATCTTAGCGGGATGTTGATATAACGTCTTCTTTAACATCTCAACAACATTGCCAGGTATCCAATTTACTAGAATCATTTTCTGATGTTCTTACTTACCTACCTGGTCGAACATCCCTTATTTCTCATGATATCATCCTTACAGATGATATTCCAATTCGTCTACGTCCTTATCCTGTTCCACTTTATTATCAGAACAAAACTGCACTCGAGCTAGATCAGATGTTAAGTTTGGGAATTATTGAAAACAGTAATTCTCCTTATTCTTCACCATTAGTTATTATCCGGAAAAAGGATAATAATATTAGATTATACGTAGATTATCGCAAACTAAATGCTAAAACTATATCGGATGCTGAACCACATCCACTACTTGACGATCTACTTTCTCGTCTCTCCAATGCTAATCTATTCACTAAAATAGATCTGACTAAAGGTTATTGGCAGATTCCATTAACCGAACAAGCTAAACCTCTTACTGCGTTTTCGACTCCACGTGGGTTATACCAGTGGAACGTCATGCCTTTCGGGCTCATGAACGCACCCGCCACATTCATTTGAATGATGCGTAATATTTTACCTCCCAGATCTGATATCATAACTTACATTGATGATATCTGTTTGTTTAGTTCATCTTTTGAAGAACACTTCTTAGGACTTCTTTCTCTGTTAGATACTCTTCGGTTACATAATCTTACTGCAAGGCCTACTAAAGTCCAGATTGCATTTAAGGAACTTACTTTTCTTGGATATACGGTTGGTTCTGGTTGCCTTCAGACTATACCTCAAAATGTTTCCAAGATTCTTAACTTATCTATCCCTTCTACAAAGAAACAAGTTCGCAGTCTTTTGGGATTAGTTCAATATTACAGTCGATTCATTCCTAACTTGTCAAACATCACGGCTGTAAGTTAGTTGCTTATCCTTTTCAGGATGTGGCAATCAACCCCAGCTTTTATTGGCTGTTTGTGATTTTTCTAGACAATTATTTTCATTTAGTTTGCCATTGCTTTCTGAACGGTACGGCGCTTATACCATTGTTAAAAATCCACAAAAAGCGATCTGCTACCAAACCGCCTGCAGCAGGTTTCGAACCTGGTATATCTGGATTATGAAACTGCGTTCATATCCATTAGGCCACAGACGCCGATAATGTCATCTTTATTACGCAAGGGAATGCCAATAAAGGTAAGCTGGTCAAATGAGTGCCAGATAGCTTTCAATAAAACTTTAGATATTTTTTCTTCCCCTCCTATTTTGAGGTTGCCTGATATTACAAAAGTATATATTCTTCGAACAGATGGCAGTAATTTCGGCTTGGGAGCCTGCCTTTTGCAGGAGTACAAAGGAATTCTACATCAGACCTTATATATTCCCCGGAAATTGTCAGAGACTGAGAAGAGGTATTCAGTGATTGAAAAAGAATTGCTTGTGGTTGTTTGGGCAATACAGAAATTGAAGCGATATCTGCTCGGAGCGCCCTTCATAATTCAGAAAGATCAGAAATCTGTTGCAGCTTTGAAACGAGCGAACCATAGAAACCCAAAGCTCACGCGCTTCTCACTCTTGCTCCAGCCTTTTGACTTTGACATTCAATCTATACCCAGATCTGACAATGTCGTAGCGGATTCACTATCAAGAAATCCAACATCAATACCTAGAGACTGATTGTTGTTCAAGAAACGTTCAAGAAATTCGTGACATTTATTAACAGACGTTCATATTCTTGATGCATGCAAGTCACTTTCGTTTGAAGCCTGAAATAGTACATATTTCGTACATTGATCGACATCATACAAATTTATCGATGACTATCTTGCTGAACAATTCGTTGGGATCTACCTGCACTCGGAGATCGAATTTCCACTGAACAGAAGTGTAGCAAGAATGTCCACCTTCCATGTGGTTAAAATACTTGCCAGGATTTTATGGAACTGGATTGAAACGTTGACCTATATAATATACTGTGTCATTATTGACATTCAGGATAATAACATTAATTCTTTACTGCTCCTGACTTTGTGAGATACACAGATTATGGAATTCTTTTTCCTGGATTTGGAGCATACTGGACTATAAGTTCCCTTTTGGACTTATAATGTAATGTTAATAATTTTTTTAATGCAGATTTTAGATTTTAATCTTTAGTTACTTAATTAAACTTATATTGTTAATTAGGTATATTAATTATTATCTTTCTATCACATTTTCTGTAATTTGTAATACTTTTGGGTAGATAACTCATGATTTTTTTTTTCCTTCTATGCTACTCATACTTACTTCCCTTTTTTCTGTCACTTTTTCTGTACTAAAATATTTTCTTTCTAATAAATTTCTGTTTTGTATGTTCACACACATAACTTATTTTATTAACTTCTTCACTTTCTGAGTGTCGACATAACAATATATTATTTTTTTAAATTCACATCTCTGCATTGTCATACATATGTTACATTCTTCTCTCTAAGTTACTTATTTAATATTACATAGTAATTAATTATACTATAACTAGAGTTAGTAAATATTTTGTGTTACATGCTTATTAAGTATTGTATTGGACTCTATTCTTATTGACCACTGACGACGTTCTCTACTCATTAACCTTAGTTATATTTACATTTGATTTAACATTCTTTTGACTTACAATTATTTTGGGCAACGCCGTTAACATTGTTAATTGTAAACATATCTGACCGTGTATTCATACATTTTTCGCGATTTTTCCTTAAATCTCATTGCGTTTTTTTAATGTAAAATTTTTTTTAATATTGTTGAAAAAAAAAAATCAATTCTGATTTTTTTTTAATCCACCATCCCGGGAAATTTTTAAAGAAGATTATAGTGTATTTTACATGTTGACCACACTTAGTTTTGTTAGCAGTTTAATCTACGCGGTAACAATTCTATATGGTGCCAACATGATGTATTTTGCACCATTTTTTATTATAATGAACGCGATACAAGGTTTACGTAACTAGGGGATGATGACGTATTAGGTTCTGCACTAATGTATGCAGACAGTTACTTCGAGGCCTTTCGTTGTAAGAATCCGCCAGAGTAAGACGTTGATGCCATTGCTTCCAAGTTATTTGAAGTTTAACAGTTCTCCTACGTGGCTTAAGTATTACGAAGGTCGCCACTGATATTCAAGAAGATGCCGAAGTATTCAAGTTTCGATGCTTTTTATGCAGAGGAATCTTTATGGGAGCAAATAATAATAATTATCTCCATATTCTGGTTGTCATTACTTAGGTGTTAACCGTAATCGGCACCTCTAGTAAATAGGCCAGGTATGAGACGATGTATCAAGGACTGTAGGAGATTCAGTACATAAATGTAATTCCACTTTGCCATGAACATGTTATTATGCTACGTTTGAATAAATATACTGTCACATGTGGACCCATTTATCAAGTCGTTTTGGAGGTCACTTTATGATTGATAGTTTTTGCACAAAGCCCATGGCATTCCACAACATCTCATAAGCACGATGCTTAACACGAAATTCAATTATGAACCAACCATCTTGTTCAAACACTTACTTACTTACTTAGTCGTTCCTCTTCTACCGTGAGGTGTAGAGGTTTGTTCAAACACACCCTCTGTAAATAACCAAAAACCATTCGTAACAGGTAGACACCTTTGAAGACCCATATTAGATACTCTTGAGTGTTGGCCACTGGTTGACCACTACGGCAGAGCTAAGGGGAGGCAATCCGTGACACTCGCATCAAGCTGAGATAGCCTTCCACCTTCCCTTGCCAATCTAGCAACCTCTTCATTGCCGGTGATGTTACAATGAGATGGGATCCATTGGATCACAACACTTTCGAATCGTTGACATAGCTGGCCATGATATTGATAACATTATTCCGGAAAACCACATCTCTGTGGCCTCGAGGGATTTTCTCGCATGTTTACTAACTGCCCATGACTCATTCCGATATATCAGGATTAGTTCTATAAGGCACTGAAGGAAATTCTTTCTCGCTTTTATTGACAAAGTGTTTATTTGCATAAAACGTATTTCCTTTTATTGAACGCCGCAATTAACCATGTTTTGCTACTCTTTAACACTGAGATGCATCTTCCATAAGCGATTAAGTGATCATTTCGTTTTTCACAAAAAGTGGACATTTTCTAGCTTTTTTTTTTGCTTACAAAAGAGGACAATACAAGACAAAAAAGAGAACAAAAAAGAGAACAAAAAAGAGAACTTTTTGATGTCAATTTATTAACAATGCTTGATTGTGATGACAAGAGTCAGTTCCTGTTTTATAAAGGTTAGAAAGCAAATTGAAATAAAACGTCCTCTGAAATATTTGTTTTAAAATCATTTTAACATTTAAAAAATTAGCTATCCACATACGAGATTAATCAGTTTGGATAAAATTATTATTTATTTTATTTATACATTTATTTGTGGACATTATATTCTTTAACAATTCGTTATTTTCTTTTAAATGTGCATGGAATTGACTGTAATTTTCTTCTTTGAAATTATATTACAAAATTCTGTTGACGGAATCCACATTGAAACTGTTTCTGTCTGTTGTCCAGTGACTTTCCGTCAATATTAAAAATATGTCCATGCTTGCATCGTGACCAAGCACCGCAAAGAAATGTTGAGCAATCATTTGAAATTCAGAATGAAATTAACATTTACTGACTGTTTTAAAAATTTGGTTCACTTCTCATGTGCCGGCAACTGCATGAATTCTTCATCACTAATGTTACATTCAACAAATATTGTCAGGTTGGTAAGTTGACCAAAGCACTTGTGTCCTCAAATACAACATTTTCGTTAACTAAATATTGACCAGAAGCTCGTACATCTACACGTGTTGGTATTCCAGGCAAGGCCATCCATGAGAAGTGTGTGAAATCTTCAGATGGTTTCATCGATGTCTCTAAGTCTTCTACACAGCTGATGCACATGCATTTGTTATCCTCATAAAACTTGTCACACAAACTACCAAGTCCGCCTCTTCGTTTTTCAACAAGTATATTCGGAATCTTCTAAGGTACCGACTCTTGACACAAGCGCTGCTTAAGAATGTCTATCACAGATAAAATACATTTTTGCACTTCAACAACAGAACTATATTCCTTTGCAATTTGGTCAATATTTACTTGAAAAATATTCTTTAAAAATATACTTGCTTAAGATAGACCTCTTCGAAGTCATGTTCAATCTCCGAGGGGAAAACTCGGGAAAAATTGCACTTTTGAAAAAAGTCGCCCGGACGCCCAATCTTAAGGTGAAAAAGAGGACAAATACGGGGAAAGAGGACAGATGGACACCCTAATATGCGATGATTGTACCAAGATTTCATATCCTCAACATGTTTGATAATGATCACAATTTCCTTTAAAACAGTGATTTTTAACCAGTCGTGCAAGCATATTTTTACCTTTAAGTTTCAACAGAATGGTGTAGCCAACTATGTGACCAATGTTCATTAGACGCTTCTTACGACGTGCATGATAAGGCGCATTACTCTTTATTCACCTGTCGGGTTTCGGCAACACAGGAAAACCTGCCGACAGCGTTACAACGCAGTCAGTTGTTCTGAACTCCCTACAGTTAAGACACAGAGAGGGAGAAAGAAGGGACTTGGTGACAGAAAATTAACAGGATTCAAGAAAACATGAAAATGCATGACGTAGAACTGGAAAGTTTGGCGAGAATTTCATGAAGGCCAACCTAAGCTCCGCAGGGAGCAGAAATGCAATGATGAATGATTCTTAAACTTTGCCTAGAAATCCTGAAGAGGTCCTCTTCGTAATGTGAGCTCAGTATACTTGGCTTATGATAAGTACTTGGCTTGTGATATGTCATACTTAGCTTATGACATGTCATACTTGGCTTATTATATGTCATACTTGGCTTATGATATGTCACACTTGGTTAATGATGTCATACTTGGTTTATGATATGTCATACTTGGCTTATATGTCATACTTGGCATACGATATGTCATACTTGGCTTATGATATGTCATACTTGGCTTATTATATGTCATACTTGGCTTATTATATGTCATACTTGGCTTATGATATGTCATTCTTGGCTTATGAAATGTCATACTTGGCTATTATATGTCATAATTTGGCTAATGATATGTCATACTTGGCTTCTGATATGTCATACTTGGCTTATGATATGTCATACTTGGCTTGTGATATGTCTAATTTGGCTTATGTTATGTCATACTTGGCTTATGTCATTCTTGGCTTATGATATATCACACTTGGCTAATGATATGTCACACTTGACTTATGATATGTCACACTTGGCTAATGATATGTCATGCTTGGGTTATGATATGTCACACTTGGCTAATGATATGTCCTACTTGGCATATGATACGTTATACTTGGCATAATATATGTCATACTTGGCTTTTGATATGTCAAACTTTGCTTATGATATGTCATAATTGGCATATGATATGTCATACTTGGCTTATGATATGTCATTCTTGGCATATGATATGTAATACTTGGCTTGTGATGTGTCACACTTGGCTAATGATATGTCATACTTGGCTTACGATATGTCATACTTGGCTTATGATGTATCATACTCACCTAAAGAAAAATTAGTCAGTGAAATCTAACCTTCTTCTTCTCGGATCCATAGTCGTTGGTTGTCATAGCAGTAATTGTCCATCACGCCTGGTGGTGTTTTGCAGAGCAGCAACAAACTGTCTCCACTTTGCTCCGTCGGCGGCCATCTACGTGTAGTGCCCTAACTCAGGCTCATGCATTGCGTTGCGGCCCCCACAGTTCTCCGCCAAGTTGTTTTTGATCGGCCTCTCTTTCGTCTTCCGTCTGAGGTCAACAACATAACAGTTCTTGTGATGGCGTCGGGATCTTTTTCCGAAGAGGTGACTAACCTACTTACTTCCAGCGTCTAAAGCCCAATCTACTGTCACAATAATTTGGATACCAACAATAAATTTACCTTCAAGACAAATGTCAAGTCAGTCTTATTGTATGGCTCTGAAAAATGGAAAACAACAAAAACCACAACCAAAGAAGTTGCACTTTCATAAATGTCAGATGTTTAGAACAGAAGGATTGAGATGGTATATCAAGATCACTAATGTGAAACTGGTGACACGAATCAGACAAACGCCTGTAGAAGAAAAGAAGACGTTGATGATGGATAGGACACACACTGGGGAAATTTGTTGATAGTAGTACAAGGATGTCCTTATTCGGGAATCCCCCATGGAAAAAGAGGTGGAGGAGACCAAGAACAAATGGAGAAGTGAAATGGAGACAAACATGAAAGGAACGAAGACGACATAGAAAGACCTTGCGCTGATGGCACAGGACAGGAAGACTTGGCATACATTTGTTGAAGGTCTATGTTCCTTCGGAAGCTGAAGCATAACGAATGAACGATGAACTATACATTTGGTGCACACATCTTTACATGTCGCATTGACTAATGTAGGCGCTCACGGCGCTCCACAATTTCCTGTCTCTCGTGCTGTTGATTTTAGTTTTTAACCCAGTCGTCACGTGAACCTATCCAGTTTATAAGTTCAGTCGATAAATCTGTATGACGCGTGATAGCAGTAGAAAGACGGGAGGCAATGACATGTTCTGAAAGTCAGAGTTTATTCGTTGCTTTTTTTTCGTTTAACAACAATAACAATAGTAATAGTAATAATAATAGTATTAGTAGTGGTATATTAATAGTAGTAGTATAAGTAGCAGCAGTAGTAATAGTAGCAGTTGAAGTAGTTGCAGTAGTAGTAATAGTAATAGTACTGGTATTAGTAGTAGTAATGGTAACAGCAGCAGTAGTAGTAACAGTAGTAGTAGCAGTAACAGTAGCAGTAATACTAGTAGTAATATTAGTAGTAATAGTAGTAGTAGTAGTTGTTTTTGTAGCAATAATTGTAGTAATACTAGTAGTAATAGTAGTAATAATAATAATAGTAGTAGTAGCAGTCTTAGTAGTAGCAGTAGTAGTAGTAGCTTTATTATTATATATTTGAGACGCGATGGGTTCACTGCGCGGGTCATGGCTGTTGAGGTGGGTGCAAGAGGTCTCGTGGCTGCCTCAGTGTATGATCTACTGAAACTGTTGGGGTTTAGGAGACAGTTAAGAACAAGGGCACTTAAGAGGTTCAGCGAAGCTGCGGAAAAGGCATCGTGCTGACTGTGGAACAACCGCAACGGGCTATGGAACTGGAGACAATAATTTATTTTCAACATAGGGGTTACTTTCACAATTGCCTCCAGCTGGCAGAAAATAGGAGTGAATTTGAAAGCTGCAATCAAGATGGAGTGAGTTCAATTCTCTGCACTAGACAACAGGAGGCTGACACTTGGGAGTCATGACCTAAGTGGGCCCGCCTGTGACGAAATCAGTCGTGCACTTTTTACAACTTTCGTCCCCTCCGGCATCACTTTATTTCTTCATTTTTCTCACTAATCGTTCTATTATTTGGCATATTTATTGCCCTTACCTACATTTTTGCTCTTTCGCCGCACCCAGACATATTTACGTTTCACCATGTGAACTGTAACAATACCAGGCTAATTACACAGGTCAGCGGTAATACGTTAGCAATTGAGCCGTCTATCCACCTTTGACAGAGGCGATTGGTGTTTGTACAAGCTGGTCTCGCACGATCGATGAAAATAAAATAAATATTGTCTGTCTGGGAAAGCCATCTCAGGGATGGGCAAAGACACAGGTGATAAGTAGATAATCGCTTGTACGGGACCATCCCTGAGTAATTATTACAGATGACATGGCAGAGAAGACAATCTGGGCGGAAGTATTACAGCATTATTAGAAAGAGGTACCGCGATGGAATTTTTAAATATAATATTTAAAACACGCGGGGGAAAGTATGATTTAACACCCCTACCCATAGAGTGCAAAAGCTATTAGATTGGTGTAAAGAGAGAGAGCCGGAATACACAATGGTTCTCGTTGGCAAATTCGTCAGAAGTACAATCTGTGATTTTGAACTGAGAATTGGAAATATAATCTAGTGAAATCGGAGTCACAAACAGACTGCATCGCAACGTCAACTTATCAACTCCCAGGAGCCAGAACGAGAAAGATCGGACGAAGGATTCCAAAATTATAAGTGACAGATCGAAGTATTTGGGCTACTTTGAAAACATAGAAGTAAACCCGCATTGTTAAATACAAAGACTGGAGTCCTAAGGAATCAGATCCACCGTCATAAGACAAATACAAAATTTCCAGACCAAGTGATTCGAAAGCATCTATCCTACGTTGCTAGTGTCCATTCTAAACTATGCCAGGAGATTGTTCCCAAAAGTAACTTTGGGGTGTGACGGTATTGCCTCCCCTGTTTTGCAGTAGTGGTACAACAGTGGCCAAAACTCAAGAGTATCTAATATGGGCTTCAAAGGTATCTACCTTCGCACAAGATTACTCTTGGCAGAGATGTAGATAGAAGGGTGATGACACTTCTATTACAAAGGGAGTCTTCACAAGATATTCAGAATAATCGAGAACAATACTGCTTTAGCTGAGTATGTTAACTCTGTAATTCTGCCGACGCTTTTGTGAAGGATTTAAGCACTTATTACTTTCAGCTCGTTTAAGCCCCCACCCCTGATTTACTCAGTGGAATTCTATTATTCTAGTATAGCTCTGTTTACAGTGTATGTAGTAATTTGACTGAGACAAACATGCAGTAACTTTAAAATGATTAAATCGAAGTTAAATGTGTAACATTACAAATAATAAAATTTAATAATCACTTTAGGTTTCAACAGTTGGAAATAATTTGAATAGTTATGGATTAAGAAAAGTTATCCTCGAGGTCTTTAGGGAATGTGGGATACTACAAGAAGTTCAAGTGGCAGCATATATTTGAACTTAGCTGCCAATGACGGTTCTGCTCCTTTTTATGGGTTGGTTCTTTTCACTCTACACACGTTCGCTTCTAATCAAGGTTGTCGGGTGTAGCTCGTTTCCCAGAAACGTCAAGGAGAGTCTACCAAGTGGGTCATGCGTCTTAAAGCTTAGGCCACGGTTCCCCTCTTGTTCCACTTTCTGCTGGTACCACCAATAACTGTGGTAAAAGAATAGAACGAAACGCTCTTCTGAGTATGGCATTTTCCACCCCATTGTTATGTGTTCCTATCTTCCCATACCGCCATCCCAATTACTCAGACTTTACAATCGATGAGAATTAAATTTAATCCGTCGGGATAAAACTTTCTTTACATTTAAATAGAATAGCTTTAGCTTTACATGACATTTAAATGAAAAGGTTAATAATGCAGTTAGTTTGTTTATATATGCATCTCCACTGATTGTAAGTGTTCACAATATAAATTAAATTTGTTTTCATTTATTTTTTACACTGATTGAAAAGTCTGAAATTTCCATTACTTTAAAATGAATATTTTCACATAGACATTTACACTGGATTAAGCTTGAAAACTTACATTAATTTTAATGTGAATATGTTTGCATGGACATTTACACTGCTTTGAAATTGTAAGTATTATACTTAGAATGTACATCATTTCTTTCATCTTTCCCTCCCTGCACCATAGGGAACCTGGAACTACTTTATGCTTTCAGTTCTCTTTACGAAACTAGCATTAAAGCAATCACCAGCTTCTGCAGTGGTGGTTCATGAATTATCATTCTATACGCTGAGGTTGCCAGCCACAAATGACTTTTACATCCAATAGCGAGTTTCAAACATTAAACTTCACATGGTAATATATATATATATATATATATATATATATATATATATATATATATATATATATATAATATATATTATATATATATATATATATATATATATATATATATATATATATATATATATATATATATATATATATATATGTATATATTTATTTATTTATTTATTTATTTATTTATTTATTTATTTATTTATTTATTTATTTATTTATTTATATGTTAGTTCACATGTTAGTAATAAAATATGAAATGCAAATTACAACTTACACCAATCCTGACTCGCAGACTGTTTTGCTCAGATGAATAAAAGAGACTTGAATCGGCCTCTTACACGTGTCTGGGGTGTCGTTAATTTTAACTTCAATTCCCTCTGATTCCGTGTCTTTCTTCAGTTTCCTAGTCCCGGTGTTCCTTATTAAAATGTAGAGATTTCCTGTGCTTTGTAAGTCATATTTGGTTCTCCAATAAAAGGTCCGGTTAAAAAAAAAAAATTATGAATCCAATCTTCACTCTGGCGAGGTCTGATGTTGTCTTGGCGAACGTGAAATTCATAGTGAAATAAAACTGCAAAATGTTCAGAATATATTCCTATCTTTCCACGCATTGTTGTTATGAATGTAATCAAAAAGATCCAATCATTTCAAATCATGCAGATAGGATGTGATGATTTCAAAATAGTCCTACGTGAAATAAGGTGCGCGCTTGCAAAGGTCACGTATTACCATATATGGACATCTGGGGCCTTGCATACACTCTCACAGGCAGATCGGTAGACACACATGACAACATGGGTAAGCTGTAATACTTATTACTTTATTAGAAAGTAATGTTGTCATAACAAGTCGGCCCGGAAGCGATTATGACACACTTTTCTGCCCACATGTGTCACACAGACAGTAATCTTGTTATCTGTCGTATGAGTGCGCAAAAACTCCGTGTTTGCCCAGCTTGTTAACAAACGAGTCGCTTATCAGCGGTTTAATCTAAACACGCCGGCGCTCATCTTATCTAGTTGCTTCTCGCAGTCTGGGATAAACATTATCTGCAAGGAGTGTCACAAATGTTTGAACATACAAACTACTTGCTCCTTAGCCGATAATGAGAAGAAATTGGTACTTTTAAAAGTACAAAAATAAAAATCAGTACAAAATATGTCTCTGAACCTGTCGGGGTGAAACATAGATCGTGAAGAGGTCGTCCATTTCGTCACATGAGGTAAGTGTAAACATTTATTTTACAAATGTTAATTTGACATGTTTTTCCTGTTAAGTGGTTATATATGAGGCTGGCAACCTCAACATATGAAAAAAGTATATTTCTTCTGGTGATTTCTTCTTGCTAGTCGTAAACACAACTACCAGCTGAGGTGACCCCAAACTCCGACTGGAGCAGCGATGAGTGATGATTACATGTGCCTAGAGTGTATCATATCATTGTGTGAGATATATGCTCTTTGTTAATTGTAATTCAGGCAAATCATTGCTTTCACGCTGTCCAAGCACATATTCTCCCACTTTAATACCCAGAAGAATAATACTGGTGATTTCTAATTATCTTACCTATGTTACGCTGTGTATACTCAAGAATATAACTATTCAGAGACCAACATTGGTGGGTGGACAGCGAGATAATGCTCCCGTTAATTTGCGGGCCACAAATGCACTTAGGCATTTGTTCTTTCTATTATGTCCAAAAGTTCGTCGAACGAAGCTATCAGACAGTTCGTGGAACGAAGCTATCAGACGGTTCGTAGAACAAAGCTATCAGACTGTGAAGTGTCATCATCACAGAAGAACTGACGAAACCACGGCTGTAGGACTCACCTAGATCAGTTACATTCTAGGAACCAGTAAAAGGACAGCATTTTTTTAAATGTCACTCCTCAAACAATGTCTCAATGAAGACGACTTTAATTTTCATCTAAAATTCATCATCATTTCATCTCTATTTTAACCTGTTAAAACTAATTGATTATTAAATTTGTTACATGTTATTTTAACACATAACAATCATAGTTGATTCAGTTATTATAAGTGTGATAGCATACGTATGAGCAAGACATATATATATATATATATATATATATATATATATATATATATATATATATATATATATATATATATATATATATATATATATATATATATATATATATGTACTTTACTTATGCCTGTTTTAATTCAAATTTTGTTGGTCCAGTCATATATTATCCTTCAATCTTGGGAGATTTTTTAACTCATTTGTGATGGCCAAAACATGTGTGTGTTATTGAATAAAAACAGCTGGCTTTTTTTTTTTCAATGTGTTTGAATTAATTGTCACTGTTTAGGATTTTCACCCGTGTGTTACCGGGGCCCGAAAGGGGAGCAAAGAATAGTAACACTGCACCCTACCACGCATGTCGTAAAAGGCGACTAAGGAGGGTATGGGCATGGGGCTGTTTACCCCATCCTGTAAAAACTTCGCACAGTGGGCTGATCACCTGCTTGCCAACCAATCTGATTACGGAAACAATGATAGATTGTTTGGTCTGTTTTTGTTCCACAAAGACGCCACTAGGCGTGGTGGAAACAGCGATAGATTGATCAATTTGTTGTTGCCCTAAGACGCCACTAGGCGTACTGGCCACATACTGCTTTGCCGGTTGATGGCTAAGGATGGAAGAAGAAGAAGATATATATGTATATATATATGTGTGTGTGTGTGTGTGTGTGTGTGTGTGTGTGTGTGTGTATGTATGTATGTATGTATGTATGTATGTATGTATGTATGTATGTATGTATGTATCTATATATATATATATATATATATATATATATATATATATATATATATATATATATATATATATATATATATATATATATATATATATATATATATATATATATATATATATATATATATATATATATATATATATATATGTGACAGGGGCGCTAGGGGTGCCTCACACCCAAGACCCGTGCACTAAGAAAATTTATAAAGGATCGTTTGACAGGGGTTGCAATTATTGGTTGCTTGCAACCCTCTCAGCAGCAGACTTAACAATTCAAGCAACCCAAAGCCTTAAGCAGATCAACATTTAATTCCACCGAACACCAAACAAACAATCCAACAAACACTCAGTCAGTGTTCATAGACTGTCTGAAAAATAATAAATAAAACAACGTCTAAGTGAACATCAATAGCATGGATAATAACACTTACCATACAGAAAACATGCGCCCACCTGACATCATCAACTATCTCACACACTCATGCGTGTCGTCCAATGCGACTAGTACGGTGTTGTGCATGAGGCTGGCAATCTCACCATGTAACACAGATTGCTACCGAAACCACTACTGCAAGGGCACACTCAACTATCACACACGCATACTCATGCAGGTTGTCAATGAGACTAGTCTGGTGTTGTGCATGAGACTGGCAATCTCACCATGTAACACAGATTGCTACCGAAACCACTACTGCACGAGCATATGAATACTTCATGCGGAGGCAAACCACACTGGTGGCCCCATGCTCCCTCAGGAGCGGAGAAGAGAAATATATATCTCCAAGTGAGCCCACGTGCTCTCAAACCATTCTACACATAACCATAATTAAATAATAATAACATGGACATAAAATAATATTCTTCAACTACATGTACATCAAATACTCTCAATAATAAGAGTAAACCACCACCTCGAACTGATCCATCTTAATATTCGTCACTGCCCTCTGAACATGTCGTAAGTAACGACTGGTGCGCCTGGTAACAAGCGTGTCGTATATGACCCCTGATGAGATTGGGAACTCATCACATGAAACACATCGTTACCGTCACCGAAACCACCACAGCAATAGCATCAAAATGCTTATTGTGGGCCTGTAATGGACACCAGCTGCATTGGTGTTTCCATGCTCCGCCGGGAGCAACCAGAGAAACACATGTCTCAACGTGCCTACGCACCAAGGAGTGGCTCTAATCTCCCCAGAAATCTAAATGGCTATTCTCACTTCAAAGTAACCCATAAATATATACAGTAGAATAATCAACAATCGTGACATACACTTAATTACTCTTACAATAAAGAATAAAATATAATTACTCTTCACTTAACACTAAAACTAAATTCATCACCACGTGGCCTCCCGGCTGCCATCTTGATATTTTTACTACTAGGTTGATATTATCTTAATTCACGCGAAATAGCTTCATACCATATTTGCCTTTCTGATAAATAAAATAATCGCTCTTAAACTTTCACATCTATCTATCTATTTAGACCTAATTCACTAAACATTAAAACAGACTCGTGCTGAATATAATTTCAGACTTATAGAACACGAATGCTAAATTCTACAAAATGCGCTAAGAATTACAGCTCACGTGCTCTGGTCCATCTGCTACCTACACCGGTCACCTCGTCGTTTGCTCTCTCGTCTGGGCTGATACTAGGAAAGGTCGCTGCTGGCTCGCTATTTCTTTATATATACCGCTAAGCCTAAACACTCAACTTAGTCCGCGCTGCGCGGATTAATTTAGCCACTTAAATGACACTCGCGATATTTGCTTTATCAGGCATGAAAACACAGATATGGCACACAATTATCAAATATATCACACGACTACCAAATATAGAACACGACTTTGCACGAAAATTAATTATTACGCTTTATTATGGCTTTTCGTCAATCTTGAAGACTTTTTACATCCCAGCATGCTTCGCGCACATCGAAAATATGGGCGATAAATGTGCCACTCACAATGAAGGGGGAAGCTGGGGTGTCTTCCCGTGAAGGGGTAAGCCGGGTGTCTTTCCGGCCCTATCACATATCTCCCTCCTGATTTTGTTGTCGTCCCGACATCACTCCCTCTGGCGCTTCAGTTGTAACTTCTCAGATCGTCTCGGGGCAGGACCCTCTATCGGCTGCAGGGCATACCAGCCTGGTTCGGGCATTAGACCATGCACGTCCTCCCCAGGGTCTGTCTCATCTGGCGAAGCTGGTGCCTCAGGTAGGCCTAGTGTAGCATCTACCAGATTCGGAGAATCATCTTTGTCCTCACTTCGTCTCAGTTCGTGCGCCGCAACCCTCATCTTCAGATCTTCGTTGCCTGCTGGCCTTATCACATAAGGACCACCGCTTGCTTCTGGAATTGATGATACAATGAATTCGTCGTTGGACCATACGTCTTGTATTTTGGCCCTGTCAGTGTAGTGCACTCTTTTCCGCACTCTTTCACCCACTCGCAATGGTGTGGGACCTGGAAGCTGATTACTTCTCTCCCTCCTGTCAGCGGCCATTTTCTGCATTCTCTCTGCAGCTTTTTGGTGTGCTATGTGCAACCTCTCTAGGTGACCTTGCAGCCACTCATCAGTTGTCTCCGGCTCTTCATCTGGGCACGTGCCTATCATGAAGTCTAGAGGAAGCTTTGGTTCTCTGCCGAAGAGGAGGTAGTATGGTGAGTACCCTGTCGAAGAATGGGGGTGGAGTTGTAGACCATAACCACCTCCGCTATATGCTCAGACCACCTTCGCTTCTGGTCACTGTCATGGGTCTCAGTAAATCATGCAACGTCTTGTTGAAGCGCTCGCACTGCCCGTTGCCTTTAGGATTGTAAGCTGTAGTGCGGCTCTTGTGGACTCCATATACCCTGCACAGCTCTGCGACTATCGCTGACTCGAAGCCGGCCCTGATCAGAGTGTATCCTCTGAGGAGCTCCAAGATACTGGAACCACTTTTCCACCAGGGCCTTGGTGACTGTTGTTGCTCT